>JAQQSO010001412.1:0-17191 GCA_028658305.1 Pachyuromys duprasi
TTCCATCTCTTGTATTCTATTGGTGATGCTTACCTTTGTGGTTCCTGACCTTTTCTCTAAGTTCTCCAGTTCCAGGTTCTTCTCCCTTTGTGTCTTCTTTATAGATTCTAATTCCGTTTTCATGCTTTGTACAGTTTCCTTCAACTGATTGACTGTGTCTCCTATTTTGGTTGTTTCCTCTCTGTCTATCTTTGATTGTTCCTCTATGCGGGCAGTTAATTTCTTCTCCATTTCTTTGAGGGCTTTGTTCATTTCTTCTTTTTTTCTCTCCTCCTGCTCCTCCAATATCTGCATAATCAAAGCTTTAATATAATTTTCCTGTGTCTGCACTGAATTAAAATCTCCACTGCTTTTGGGTATTTCTGGTGGGGCCATGGTGTCCTGATTTTTGTTGGGTGAGTTCTTTCGCCGATTTCTGGGCATTTGTTTATATATAATCAGGGAGCGGTTTGTGCTTTAAGGCTGTACTTCAGTCTGAATCTGTCAATCTCTTGTGTCAGGAGTATTCTTCAAGAAAATCAGTGATTTCCGGTGGTTTGTTAGTGAGTGTTGTGTCTTAGTTGAACTCTGTTTTGGGCTCTGTGTGTCCGGCTTCGTGCTCTGTTGTAGAAGCTGTGAGCACTGCAGGCTGGTCACCCCTCTGGTCTGGAGTCTTTAGTCCTCACTCTGTGCTAGAGTCTGAGTTTCCAGGTTTGAGATGACAGATGGGGGCTGTGCGCTCAGCCCTGGGCTTGCTGCTAAGGGCTCTTCCCTTGAATGGAGATTTGGCGCCTCCTTCTGGGCCAGGGGCTATGCACCAGTCTGAGATGATATTTGGGGCACACACAGTGAGTGGGTTTGGGTTGGTGTGCATCCGCTGTATGCAGGCCTGTCTGAAATGCTGCCCGAGGACTTTTCTGTCTGGCCAGTGGACACACACAGGAACTGAGGTTTTTGCTGGTGGATGCATGCAGCGTTCGCCCCCAGTGTGCAGTCTGGTCAAGATGGTCCCTGGATCCTCTCAGTCTGTGGTGGTTCTCGCGATTGGTGTGCGCCCGCCGCACACCCGTGGGTTGAGGCAGAACTTGTGTTCCTCCCACACCTACAGGCGGACTCACACACTGACTGAGTTTTTGCTGGCGGAAGCGTGAGGTGCGCGTCTGCAGTGTGCAGACTGGTCAAAAAGGTCCCCCAATCTGCTCAGTCTGGGGTGGTTCAGGTGATCGGTGTGAGCCTGCAGCACACCCGCGGGTTGAAGCAGAACCCCGGTGCAGTATGCACTCGCAGTGTGCAGTTCAGTGAAAATGGTGCCTGGTTCCTCCTCAAACTGCCCATGAGACTGTGTGATCCAGTCTATAATGGAGGGTGCGGGCGCCCAGCAAGGCTGCGTGTTCAGATCAGAGCTGTGTGCTGCTGGTCACCCGGAGATTTTTCCAGGTAATAACTTGGTCTCCCTTGGGTTTTCCCACTTGATTTTCTCACAGTAGGGGTTTCGCTCACCTGGCAATCACATATGCTGGCGTTTTAGGTCCCAGAGTTCAGTTTCCTGGTTGCTGTGTTGTTTCTGCTGTCCTACTCCTCAGACACAGTATTCTCTCGTGGCAGCCATCTTGGATTCCTGGATTTGATTTTTTAAAACATTTTTTATTTTATTTTTGCATATGTGTGTATCTGTGTGAGGTTATATACATATATGTGTGGGTTTCCAAGGAAGCCAGAACAGGACACTGGATCCCCTGGAGCTAGAGCTATAGGCAGTTGTGAGCCATGCAGTGTAGATGGTGAGAAATGAACTTGTGTTCCCTGCAAGAGAAGCAAGTGCTCTTAACCAGTGTATCATCTTCCCAGCCCCTGCTTGATTGATTCGTTTCATTATTCAGTTTTTGCTAAAATAGACATACAGACAAATTTACCCACTTTTAGCATACAATTTAATGAGATTTTGCACATGGATGAAGTTGTATCATCAGTATCATGGTTATAACAAGACATTTCAGTGTTACATCCTATTGTGGTTAGGTTTCTATTGCTGTGATGAAGATCATAACCAAATACAACTTGGGGAAGTAAAGTGTTCATTTCATTTTACAGTTCTCAGGACACAGTTCATCACTGAGGAAAGTCAAAGCAAGAGCTTAGGACAGGGACCTGGAGTAAGGAATTGATGCAGAGGCCATGATGGAATGCTGCTTCTTTTATATCCCAGTACCAGTGGTCCAGGATAGCAATATCCACAGTGGGCTGGGCTCTTCTGCATCAAATATTAAACAGGAAAATTTCCTACAGACTTGCCTATAAGCCAATCTGATGGAGGCATGTTCTCAACTGATCCTTCTCAGGTGACTCTAGTCCATGGTAAGTTGATAAATAACTACACACTGTGCACCTATATACATCTATAGGTACTTATAAACTACACATATATACACACTACATGCACTTACATACAAACTACACACATATAAATGCTCTTTGTTTTTGTAACCAATATGTGAGATGTTCAGGCTTATACAGAGAAAATGTTAATTTTGACTCAAAGTTTTGGAATTGTTACTCCATAATCCATTGGCCCTGTTGCTTTTGGTCCTGTGATGATTAAGTATGTCATGGCAGGGAGCATAGGGAACACACAACGCAGAGACTCTATTCACCTCATGGCTTAGAAGGAAAGGATGAAGTTACAAAGCTCTCTCACATTCTACTTCACATTACTTCCATTGACCTAAACTCTCCCCTTACACCCGCTCTTCTCCAAGACTTGTGGCTTATCACTTGTGCCAAGCTGCAAACCATACCTACAACAGCTGGGCCTTGAGAAGACATTTCACACCCAACCTATAGCACTGTTTATTCAGAGTATCTCTCTATGGACCTTTCTTTGCCTTCTCTTGTTTCCTCCCATCCCCTTGGCTTAGGAAATCCTTAGTTTTAAATATTTATTTTATTTTTATTTTTAATTGTGTGTGGGGAGGTGGTAAATATTGGTCTGGTGCCCTCGGAGCTAGATGAGGGTATTATATCTTCTGTAGCTTGACTTATAGGCAATTTTGAGCTGCCTAATGTGGGCTCTAGGACCTGTGCTTCGGCCCTGTTAACTGCTGTGCCATCTCTCCCATTCTGGAAACACCTAATTTCAGAGAGCAGGGAACTTCCCGTGTCATATGTAGTGTGAAGCACCCAGCCCCAGAAAGCTGGCATATGAAGCAGGCTTTATACAGTTTGGTTGGCTGAATGAGGACAAAATTAACCATTTTGTGAGAGCCTCACAGAGTTCACAGGGCTTTAATTGCCCAAGCAGGCAAAACCAGGGAAGTGCTCTAAGGCTGCTCTGGCCTGTGAGGGAAGAAGGGAGTGGAGGGCCCCTAGAGTCCAGGAAGAAAGAAGAGCTCCCAGAGGCATCCCTGGGGAGCAGCAGCTGGTGGCAAGGAAGGACTGCTTAGGGCTGCTCTAATGTCAGAGGAAGCTCAGACTGTGCCAGTAAGCAGAGAGGTCAGAGGGCATATGTGGCTCCAATTCTTCCCCCAAGGCCTTATGTATGTGCTCACAGTTCATAGGTTAGTGCACAGATGCTCCTAGCCAGGGTGTCCCAGAAGGACATATTTTTATAGGCCTCTGGCCATGTTTTATCAGTCGCAGTCTTGTGTGTGTGTTAGTGTGTGTGTGTGTGTGTGTGTGTAACAGAGAGAGAGCCAGACAGACAGACAGAGAACACTGTCCTTCCCAAGTATGCAGCAGTGTTTCTTAAAATGGCCAGGCCTTGTTTTTCTGATTGGCCCAAGTTCTCCTGACCTTCCTTCATATGTGTAGTTTTTAAGTACATAGCCATATGTATGTGTGTTTTCTTATATGTACATACATACATGTGGTTTATGTATAAGTAGATGTAACATATCTATGAAGCTGTATGCATGTGCGTATATATTGTTCATGATTAAGTACATGTAACTAAATATTTATGTTTAGTTGTATTCATGTATATTTCTAAGTACATGCAGCCATATGTACATAGCTAAATATATTGTATATTTTTGTATAAGTATATACACATGTGTAGTTTGTGTGTTAGAACATGTAGCTACAGCCGGGTGCAGTGGTGCATGACTATACTCCCAGATATTGGTGAGGCAGAGGCAGGTATATCTTAGTTAGTTAGAGGCCACTCTGGTCCACAAAGTTAGTCCAGGAGAGCCAAGGTTATACTGAGAAACCATGTCTCAAAAAATCCAAAACAAAACAAAAGAATATGTAACTATATACATATAATTGATATATGTGTGTGTGTCTGATTTGCACGTAAGAATGTAATATGTAGTTTCATGCATGTATGAAAATATGTGTAGCTTAAGTATACTTATATACATGTAGCTGTATATATGCATGATATTGTGTATATGCAAATATCTATGCGTATGTTTAGCATAAATACATGTAACTATGTGTGTGTATAATTGTGTGAATGCATATATATAGATAGATAGATAGATGGGGTTTACATATAAATATGAATGGGTCTATCTCTTTGTATGTGTGTGCACATATGTGTAGTGTGTGCACAATACATAGAACTATATGTGTTTGTGTAGATGTATATAGTTGTGTGCTGTGTGCTTGTATGTGCTGTGTTTTTAGTTGTGTGTAGGTATGTGTGTCTGTATGTGCATATATAATTGTGAACAGTTGTGTGCTGTGGTCTTGCATTGCTATATTTTTAGTTGTGAGTAGGTATGAGTGTGTGTGTGTGTGTGTGTGTGTGAATGTGTGTGTATGTGAATGCCTGTGTGTGAATGTATGGTGTGTGTAGTTGTATGTCTGAGCTCCTTTTTGCTATATTTTACTGGGGCATTTTTCATTTCATGATTTTCTTAGAGATCCTTTACAATGAAAGTAACTTCTTATTTCTCAGAGGTCCATGAGGGTAGATTCACCCCCAGATCCTTGCTCATACATCACTTTACTACCTGTATATCATTCAGGAGATGAGAGAGGTAGGCTGCATTGCTTCTTTCCTGTCAGTAGGGAAGTGAAGTGTTACCTGTTACAGTCCTGGGTTGGTCCTAGGACTGGGATCTAGGCTGATGCTATAAAGTCTAGCCAGACCCACAACTGCCCACCTCCATATCCACAGGCCCCTCTCTCACCACAGCCTCTGCTCCCTCAGGACCTGGTGACCCCTCAGGCTTTTGCTCAGTGTGGGAGTTCTACCACTACTGGAGGGAGGTCATGCAGAGCAAGGAGCCCCTGGCTATTTTCCAGGGAGAAGCCCTGCTATGTGACCAGGGCCAACAAGTTATGGTCATCACCCAGAACGTAGATGAGCTGCACTGCAAGGCTGGCACCAAGAACCTGCTGTAAATCTATGGTGAGGAAGACCAGACTTTAAAACACAGCTTGTCCACCCTACACTACCTGACACCTGTCTATCCCCCAGGATGCTGTGGTGCTCCCATCAAGGACACATTGCTATCTGATAGGACTTGAGGATCTCCTGCTGGTGTTATGATCCAGATCTCATTGAAGAAATGACCCCAGACTCACACAGTATGCAAATAGCAGAGAACATATATTTTTCTGCAGAACTCCAGCATGCTGGGGTCATCACCTTGACAAAATGGTGAAGTCCATGAAGGATGCTCACAGTCCCTATTTATAGATAATAAATTAGGGGAATTCCAGGAATGAGTAAGCAACCTTTACTTTGATTGATGGACATCCAGGCAAGGGCATAGGGACAATCCTGATTGGCCAGGGGCTTAGGGACTTTCCTAAGCAGCTTTGATGTAACCATGTCTGGCCCAGCCAGACTTTGGCGTTGATGCTGATTGCCTTTCCTTTCCCAGTGGTTCTCATTTTAGAAACCAGAACCAAACTGAAACTCAAGCTTAGTCTGGTAAGTTAAAACAATCCTGTTATGTAATCAGACTGTCCTCATGGCTGGAATTAAGCCCCCACACTGGTAACAAGCTGTACCTTGCTCAGTGACACAACTCACTTGTTATTTCCTGCAGCCTGGTAATTGGAGTATGGACTGAAATCCAGTGGTGTCAACATCCCTGGGTTTCAGTTAGACAAGTCCTAACTGAACACAGGAAAACAAAACCTGTGTTTCTCCCCGAAAACCCACCGAACAGTTTTGGGTGTTATTTGGCGTTCCTGTCTGCTAGAGACATGCTGTCTACATAGCCACAAGCTCCTGCTCCTGGGGCTGCTGTGGTAGAAGGCCATGGTGTGACACAGCAACCTATGGAGGGAAGGCGACTGGTCAGGGTGCTAGCACCATTGTGGCTCAGCAGGACTGGACATGGCCAATTGTGACTTCAATATCCCTGGAGCATTTATTTTTCCTATGTTATCAGTAGGGAATTTGGTCGGATGCCACACGAGAGGCTGAGTGCTGGCCCATGCCCTTTTCTGTACCAAGCTCACCATGTTGTAACATGCATGGAGTTTGTCTTGGGCTCCTTTGGCTTTTTTCTCTGTGGACTTCTGCCCAAGGCCATGAGCATCAGCGTCTACAAAGCTACAAACCCAAGAAATGAGTTTCCTCACTTACAGGCTGAGAAGCGGCCCAGATGAGGAGCAGAGCCTGTTCTCCCAAGTGCTGCAGCCAGCATGGGGCAGGGACAGCTCACCCACTCATGATGAGAACTGTTTTCTGAGATGAAAATAAAGGAAATTCCCTCGTTACATGAAATTCCATTATGATTTTAAGATACATTAGCTAAATGCTGATACTCAGAGAAGTGGGAGACTGAGGCAGGAGGATGGTGAGAATCTAAATTTGGGAAGTAACCGGGCAGCATGAAAACACCCTGTCAAAAAGGAAATAGCAGTTAAAATAGTTACTAGAGCTTTTTGTTTCTAAATTTACATTTATTTTTTTATTTAGTGTGAGTAAGCAAGTACAGAAACACACACAGTGGCACAATGTTGAGGTTAGAGGACAACTTTGTAGGAGCTGGTTCTCTCCTTCCAACATGTGGGTCACAGGAATAGAACTCGGTTGAAAAGCCACCTTTCTGCCATCATAGTGGCAATATCTTCCTGCCCAAGTCTTTTACATTTAATTTTTGAAGTCTTCTGTGTAGATGCTTATGGGTAAATTCTTGGATATGAACAATTATAGTCTTCCTGAATGAAAATGCTAAGTACAAAGTATAAAGGGGCTCATTCCAGTTATCAGAGCCATCATGCTAACACTCTTCCAGTCAGAGAAACCACACCACTGAACTCTGGGAAATAGTATATGCACATTGTACATTCTTGCTGCACTCTCTTACTTCTCCACATGGAGAGTGAGCAACAAACCACCAATCTTTTCCTCCTTATGTGTTTGAATTACGTTTGAGAAAGATATTCAAAGTCATGTCCCTAAGTCCCAGAACCCAAAACGTAAGCTCTTGGTCACCTGTCTAAACGTATCTTTTTTCTCAAAATTATTAGAAGTTTGACTGCATAACTTACAGCCTTCACTGAGTCATATTATTAAAGATAGGAATTGAGTGAAACTACTTTTATGATCAAGTGTCACTTATTTCCTCCATTCAGTTGAATCAGACAAATGCAATTCAGTATGTGTTTAAATCAACACTACTTTATTATAACTGGTGAATTACTTTTTGAGATAAAAAACATAATCAATAGTACACACAATTAGGATTTAAACTAGACTCCTGGATTTCCGTTTTGAATGCAAATAGTTTGCCTTGTAAACACTCAATATTTAAATCTGTACATTAAAATTTCCTTGCTTTTACATTTGTAATATGGTCCTCCACCCTTCTTCTCTATCCCCAAAAGGAAACTGGTCTATCTGGGCATGTATTTTTGTTCTCCATTCTCGCATGTAGTTCTCTATACCAAAGACAAAAGGGTGTTGCCCAAAGTTGTCATCAACTACTTCTGGTGTCACAGCCACACAGTAGGATACAAATTTGGCTGTAAAACAACACATTTCTTCAAATGTCTATTGATTGTTCATTAAAGACTTCATTATCTTTGCAATGTAAAAACAGAACCATACATTTACTACACAAATATTTTAATATCTCAATCAAAATATTAGTGGATGACAACTAAAACAAAATACATTTTGTGTTGGATTAAAAAATATTATTTTCTTCACTCAAATAATCAAGAAAATGAAATGTAAACTAAGATAATCACATGAGTGATTCTGGGACCCTGTTGTAAAATCCACATGGCACTTTATTTACAACACATGAAAATCTAACCTATGCTATTAATGTCATGTAACAGTTACACAGCTTTAAAATTAGCATATGGCTCAGGTTTATCGCAGTATTTATAGAAGGTACACATTATAGAAAGTGCACATTACACCTAGTTCACAGAAAGCACCATGTACAATATATTAAAATTATTACGAGAACACTTGGAATGCCTGCCTTTGTAGAGACAGTCATGAAAACTTGCTTTAAGCAAGACACTGTCAATGTAGGGATTTTTTTTCTCCATTTGTAAAACTATGGAATACTTTATGAATTTGCAGGTCATATTTGCACAGAGTCCGTGTTAATCATCTCTGTATTTTTGCAATTTTAGTATAAGTACTGCCAAAATGAGCACACTGTGGGGATTCTGAATGCAAAAAAATAAACCTCAAATGTGTCATTTCAAAGGAAGAAGAGCCATATCTGGATATACGAACTGAAATACATTCAAATATACTGTAAGATATTAAAGTGGAAAAGGGTCAAATGTAAAAACAAATAACTTCAAATAAGCTTTTCTGTTAGTAATCAACTGTTGCATTGAGAGAGAGAGAGAAAGAGAGAGAGAGAAAGAGAGAGAGAGAGAGAGAGAGAGATCACGTACTGAGTGTTCACTAAAAGCCAGGTCCACTCCTTAGAATCACCTATGAGATTCTTGCTGCCATTACACAGATGTGTAAACTGAGGACCAGAACTTAGGGTTGCTCTACTACTAACAAGCAAAGATAGAACACAAGCTACCAAAACTAGAACAAGTTTCATCTTTATTCCCATGACAAGAAATCCTCCCACACTTTAAGTGTTTGGATTTGTTCCTTGTTCCTTTGCTTTTACTTGTAGTTACACTTCCCGTTATAACCAAGGTTCTCCAAAGTCATCAATAGTTTCTTCCTATCTCTATGGAGTTCATTCCTAATAGACTTTCTCCACTTTGCTAAAACTTGCTTGTCATTGTCACCAGGGACTTCCACTCTAGTAAATGCAATTGTCAGTTGTGGTTTCTCACATGACAGGATCCATCACGGCACTGAGGCAGTTGATGATTATTGTGGTTGTTTGTATGAACAACGTCCCCCATGAGCTTGAACATTTCAGCACTTATTCCCCAGTTGGTGATACTCTTTAGAGAAGTTTAGGATTAAGTATGTCATGGGGGACAAGCTTTGAGAGTTAATAATCTCTTCCCTTCCATGTTCTCTCTGGATCATGTTTGGGAAGATGTGATCTCTCAGCCTCTTGCTCTTGCTGTAATGTCTACTAACAAGATTCCCTTCAGACTCTTGTCCCGTAGAACCACAAGCCTAAACAAATTATTCCAAAAGACATCTTTGGTAATGATCTTGTAACAGAAAATAAGTAATAGAACTCCTTCCCTTGATTCCTGTCTTCACCTGGCTTTCAGTATTAACTCTTCCTTACCTCACTGATTGCTTCTCAGTTTTACTTTGATAGTTCTTCATTTTCTCCTAAACTTACCATGTCCTAGAAATCCATCTACTTCTCTTCTGTTTCAACACACAACACTTGCTGTTGGCCACATTCATTTAACACCTAAATGCCAATGGCCCCAAATTTAGACTAGATAATTCTCTTTAATTCCATTTTGCAAACCAACTGTGTTTGTGAGCATATTTGACTCTTACACTAAAATGTTCCAACTAATCCTAGTGTGATGTCTACCAGGAAAGCTATGGCAGAAAAATTACGTGAGTATTCCAAGAGTTGAGGGGAAGAGAGAGAAACATAGAGAGATCCTGTCTTTAAAAAAAGTGCTAGGATATAGCTCAGTGCTAACACTCTTACCTACCATGCACAAGAATCTGGATTTGAACGTCAGACATAAAACAATAAGTAAAGAAAGAAAACTGTTTTCCTTATTATTAAACAATCCAGTCTCCATTACCAACTAGTTCCTCAGGCCTGCCATCTTAAAGTCAAGTCCTCTTTCTTTTTAAAAAGACATATATATATATACATAAAAATATATATGTATACATATATGTATTGTATATGTATTGTATTGCATATGTATATTCATACATATGTATACATATAAAATATATGTATGCATATATATTATATGTATACATATATTTAAGTATATGTATATGAACACAAGATTTCAAAGGCCAGAAGAGGGTGTCAGATCCCTGGAGCTAGAGTAACTGGTAGTTATCAGCTTTCTCACATGTGTTCTGAGAATGTAAACTCTAGTTCTTTGGAAGAACAATATACATATTCATTCTTAATTGACCAGCCATCTCTTTAGCCCCCAAATCTAGTCTTGGATTCTGCCTGAACACTTTTCTCCCTGCTGTCTGAAATACTCTGCAAACATATGTACTCTACCTATCCACTGACTTACTCTGTCAAAAGACTTATCTCAAGTCTCACTCTGAGGAAAGTGGGAAGCTTCAACAACTCTGCCTTGTTTCAGCATACTCTATTTTTCTCCAGAGTACATAAAATCCTTTGAAATACTACAATTAACTTTTTTCATGTGCTTATTCTTTAATTTCCTTAACTTAAACACTAATCTCACAAACGAACTCCAGAAAACTTTAAGGCCTGCCAAATGATACATAAAGCACAGGATCTCACACAACAGTTCTCAACCACCACTTAGGAAAATGAAGAGTTACAAGTGTATAACACATCCCTGAAAATGTAAAACATAACAAAGAAATATACTTTAAATGAACACATAGGAACTGCAGTGCTTTAAGGTTGGGGTCAAAACTCAGTGTAGAGGAGTATTACCAAGGAGGCCCCAAAGGGACTTCTGCTGTTTACAGCGATAGCTTCTGCTAACCAGGGTCCTCTCTGCAGCCCTGGCACCCAGCCGAGAGCCTCCAGATAGAGTTAGTAGCATCTGTAACTTTTCAGATTATCATGTTGGCTTTCTCTGATGAGCTTACTGGGGCAAGTGTTACAGTTACTGTTTTCATAAACTTAGAAATGTTCAGTGAGTTGCTGAAGGTCACATGACAAATAATCCAAAAATCAAAACCAATCAAGACTGAGTGAAGGCTCTGACTGACCACTATTATACTACCTACATGTTCAATATTTATTAGATTTTTAATCCCATCAAACATTTCAAATTTATAGAAAATTATAATGTAATTCCATCATCAGGTGTCCCTTTCTTAAATATCTTACTTTTAAAATGGCTCTCTAATTCAAAGAAAAGGGTTGATTTAAATATTTGTGAAAATTTAATGGAAAAAAAAATCCCATAACCTGTTTGTTATCTTCCCATCTCCCAAAATAAAATGTCTTATCTGAAAAGTTTTCAAAATTATTGTTAATAAGGCTAATCTTGGTTTTCTAAAAATGCATTGTTCTGCATTTTTTGAGCTTTCATACCTGGAAGCAGACTTCCCTTAAGTTTACGATCTTAAACATTTCAAGCAGCCAATACAAAGAATAGCATCAGCTAACTACTTTGAATATAACCCATATGGGATCATTAACATGATACGTGGATGAGAATAAGACTTTTTTTGAAAGGCCTGTAACAGTTTAATTCACATAAAAGAGAAGTGTTTCAGTTTTTTTTTTTTAATCTAAGTGAAAATGTTAAGCCAGACAAAAATGCAAAGACATTACATCTGGACTGTGCTGAGGCACTACAGACACCTGCTGCAATGCAAAATGACACTTAGAATTTTCTTCTATGTAATGAAGCACAATTTTCATTTACAAAATTCCATTATATAGGTAAACAGACTGCTTTCAGTCTAACTTTCAAAACACTATTCACAAGCAAAGCAGTTTCTGCCCTCTAAGGTTATTTAATTTTTGCTTCTTTTCAGTTGAGCCCATTAGAAATAATCTACTACGAGCACATAATTTCCCCAAAAGTAACAATGTGAGGTTTTAAAAACATTAGTCTTACTACCTTTTATACTGCTTACAATTTACAAATAAAAGTGGGCTAAAGAGATGGATCAGCGGCTAAGAATGCTGCCTACTCTTCCAGAAGACCAAAATTCACTTGCCAGCACCCACACCATGTAGCTCAGCTCACATCACCAGTAACTCCAGCTTCAGGAGATCCTAGACCTTTTTCTGGACACATCTATCACACACACATATATGGCATACATTCACACAAACATGTGTATGTGTACATGGAACTAAAATGAAAAATAAATCTTTTTTTAAAAGAAAAACCCACAATAAACTATGCACAAAGCTAACTAATGAACATATGCACGTTCAGCTAAAGCCTTAACTTCTTATTTCTTTACACTGTGTCCTTGTGTTGTTAGTGTATTTTAGCCCACATGTATTTCATTTTTGTTATTCATTCTATCCTGAGACACAGACTTGTCTCAGACATCATCCTTCAGCAATAACCATCAGTAGGTCTGTTAAGAATGTCCATCCAGTTCTTTTACTAGAAATACTGAACTATCCATTCATTTTAACTGTTCCCCACACTATTATAGATCATATTATTTAAAGTTGTATTAGAGAATCGAATAACTAGTAAAGTTCTTCCCACCAATCCAAACTTAGCATTTCTGTCACTAGAATGAATAGCTCAGTACTGGGTAGTACTTCTAGTATTACTAGTATTCTGGTATTAGTTCTGTACCTAAGATGGCTGTCACAGGATACAAATTGTATCACTTCCTTAACATCCACACGGACAGATAAAAGGCATCTATCCATAAAACAGAATTACATAATAAACACAAACATCATGCATTAGTAAAATACAGTGTTTAGCTATTTTGTTTCAACACATCTTTTCAGTACCTAAACTATCTTCATTCTTCCTGTAAAAGCAGGTATTGTTGATAAGATTAACATAGCAACCAATGACACCACCAGGTGTAAAAGTTGATCCATAAGGTTTTCCAGGTCCAGAAGAACAACACAAATGTCCATCATCCCCATGGTAACAATATGAATTTTTATCCCATCCTGGAGAGATAATTTCAGTATATTTAGAAGGAAGAAGAAGGCTCCTCAGAAGTTATTTACTCACTAACATTGTAAGACAAGCCTGAAGAGCACAACAGATAATATACAAATAAAAGTCTACAAATATATATCTATATTCTTAACAACTACACTATATAGTGATTTCAGCATTAAAATGCTGTCTACAACATTAAGAAAAATAAACTCACCACCCAGAACACATATTTTTAAAAAAGCACTGAAGTGAAAGGATTCCTACCAGGAATATGAACATAAACACTGCAGTCATGTACTTCATGTTTATCAATGCATTAATTCTTTAGCTAATATAGCAAAACTTGCTTTAATTTGAATAAAAACACAGAATTTAATGAAAGTAGATTATGATTTTCAGTCAACACAAATTTCTCAGGGCTGTGATCTATATTTAAAAATGTCAAATAATTTTTAATGTTTTCTTTTATTCATTACATACACTCTTAATTATCATAATTGAGAACCCAAATAAACCCTCATAACTTTTAGCAAAAATGCAATGTGAAAGTACAGCAAGCTATACAAGAAATCAACTAGATAACAATGGCACTGTCTTGATACGATCTTGTCACAATGTATTTCCTGGAGTTCTGCATAGGTCAGTTTTCATTTTACATAAAAAATTCTGCTACTATTGATTTTTAATATCTGGATATAGAATCAATTTCTTCTGCTAACTGGTTCCTTCATAGTATTCCACAACATTCACACACTCCTGAGCTCACATGTGTCATTTGTCCATAGTCTCACAAGGTCACACTAAAAAGTGGATTAAAAGTTGGGATGTGACTGATGGCAACAGAGCCAGTGACATTAAAATGTTTCAGGTGGCTGAAACAATTATGTAAAATTAAAAAGGACAAAACAAACAGGAAAACAAAGCATAGGTATTATGGTATGTGAATTCTACAGAGGAACATGAAAATTAAACACATTAAAACCCACTCAATTTCCACTCACAATTCATTATATGAGTGATCAAAATTCAAGAAATTATCTTTCAGCTATTTCAGTTACTTGAAAAGTTTAAGGAGAAATGTCCGCCCTAAATGGAAGTCTCTAACAATACTGTAATTCACTTGCAAGTGTACCTGGTAGTGTATTCATGTTCACAGTTTCCCCAGAAAGACCAATTCCCATGTAGTTGTTGGAGAAAAAAGGAAAAGAAAAGCAGGTTATTACAGTCAGATATAGACAAATCACTACACACTCTAAAACATTGTCAGAGCTAAGCCAAAACTGAGGCTCTTAAGGTAGTCACAGAAATGTTATTACATTGTATTCCATAGCAACAAAGAGTACTATTAACCATCAATGAAACATAGATTCCTGGGCTGTAGAGATGGCCCAGTGGTTAACAGCACTGACTGTTCTTACAGAGGACCCAAGTTCAACTCCTAGCATCCACTAAGGAAACCTAGAGTCCCAGTAAACTATAGTAATCACTCATAAATATATTAAACAATTGGTAAAAGCTGGAGAGATATCTCAGTGGATAAGATGGCACCCACAGGCAAGCCTAATAATCTGAGTTCAATCCTTGGGATCCATGCAGTGGAAGGAGAAAATGGCCTTTCACAAGTTTTCCTCTGACCTCCATACACACAAAATACCAATACTACATTCCATATGCCAATAAAAGGAAATCTGAGAGAACTCAGATAACCTCGTGTACCTCAGGGCTCTGAAAAAAAAAAAAACCAAAACAAGAAAAACCTACCATCAATATATGGAAATAAAAAAAATTTCTGGGCAAAAATTAATGAAATAGAAACAAGTAATGATAATACATGTTATTAATATCACCAAGTTAGTTATTTGAAAAGATTAAGAACACCAAACCCTTGGTCAAACTAAGCAAAAAAAGGAACCAATTTAAATAATCAGAGATGAAAAGGAAGCCTGTACAACATGCATCAATGTATTTATTTAGGAAAATTGCAAAGACACCTTTGAAACATTATATACAGCTGACTAAATTAAAATATCTTAAAAAATGAAATTTGTACATATGTATTACCTACCAAAATTAAACCAAAAGGAGATGCATACTTCAAATAGACCTATAACAACTAGTGAGACAAAAACAGCAATTAAAAAAAAAAAAACTCCCACAGCCAGTAAGATGGCTCAAACGTTAATGGTTCTGAGACTCACATAATGGAAGAGAGGGCTAACTCTCCACAAACTATTCTCTAACCATCACACATAACCCCTGTCAATAATTGTCACAACTTTAGTTCAAAAACAAAACAACAACAAAAAATGTAGACTGCCCAAATAATCAATGTCCAAGTCCAAATAGATTGACTCACTTCCAAAAATAGGAAGAAACAGACAATACAAATTATTTTAATAAAGCCAGTATTAATTCTGGTACTAGGACAAGGTAAAGACTTTAGAAACAAAACTATAGATCCATCTCTGTTGGACATATGTGATGGCTTAAAGAAGTATGGCTCCATAGGCACATATATTTGAATGTTTTGTCAACAGAGAGTTGAACAGTTTGAAAGAATTAGAAGGATTTCGAGGCCTGGCTTTGCTGGAGGAAGTGTGTCTTTGGGGGAGGGCTTTTAGATTTCAAAGGCCCATGCCAGGCCTTGTATCTCTTTCTACCTGCATGCTTGCAGATCAGGATATATAGCTCTCAGTTACTTCTCCAGCACAATGGGTGCCACTATACTCCTTGCTGTGATGACAATGAACCAACTTCTAGAACTGTAAGCAAATGCTTTCTCTTATAAGAGTTGCCTTGGTCATGATGTCTCTTCACAGCAACAGAACAGTAACTAATACAACAGAGGTTAAAGCAAACAACAACAAGAAAACATAGCAAAACATTTGTAAACTAAATTTGCGAAATCACCAAAGAGCTCATTCACTATGTCAAGTTGACTTAATTCTAGAGACAAAAGGTGGTTGGGTATAATAAACAGTACAAATTATATAAATTGATAAGGATAGAAATCACATGGTGATCCCCAGAAAACACAGAAAAGGTTTTTGAAAGTGTTTCATGAGAAAAGTCTTGAAGACACTGGGAACATAACACAGTAAACACTATATATGATAAGCCTATAGTCAACAAAATACTGAGTAGGGAAGACTTGAAAGCATTTCCACTAAGAACAAGAACAAAACAAGGCTGTCGTTTTTTCAACTCACTCTGATTCAATATGGAAGTCTTAGCTACAGCACTAAGACAAAATTTGAAAAAATGGAGACAACTAGGAAAGAAGTTAACCTGTCCTTATTTGAAGAGGATATGATTCTAGAGATGAGACCCTAGAGAGGTGCACCAGGATGATCTATGTTCATATGGCAGCTCACAATTCTCTGTAACTCCAGTTCTAGGGACCAGATGCCATCCTTTCGTTTCTATGGGCACCAAGCCAGCTATACATCAAAAGACAATGTGTAGGAGTTGGCTCTCCTTTCTCCATGTGGATCTCTGGTAATGAATTCTGGTAGTCAGGCTTGTGAGCAAGCACCCTTACCTGATGAGGTATCTCATCAGCCCTGGAAAATTTAAAACCCTCAAAAATGAAGATATGAGAAGGTAGAAAAATGTTCTATACTCCTAGATTGAAATAAACAATTCTGTAAAATGACTCTCCTAACCAAAAGGAATCTAGAGACTCAATGCACATACCATCAGAATTTTCATATCACTCTTCACAGAGGTTGAAAATCTAAATGAAATGGACAATTTTCTGGAGAGATTCCACCTACCTAAATTAAGCCAAGATTAGATAGGAAGATTGAATAGACCTATATCCCCCAAGGAAATAGAAGAAGTCATCAGCAGCCTCCCTACGAAAAAAAGCCCTGGGCCAGATGGTTTTAGTGCAGAATTCTACCAGACCTTCAAAGAAGTCCTAACACCAATTCTCTATAAAGTGTTCCACAAAATAGAAATAGAAAGAAAATTACCGAACTCTTTCTATGAAGCCACAGTCACCTTGATACCTAAACCACACAAAGATCCAACAAAAAAAGAGAAC
>JAQQSO010001413.1:0-37455 GCA_028658305.1 Pachyuromys duprasi
AGGAGTATTCTTCAAGAAGATCAGTGATTTCCGGTGGTTTGCGGTGTGTGTTTTGTCTCAGTTGATCTCTGTTGTGGGCTCTGTGTGCCCAGCTTCGTGCTCTGGGCTAGAAGCTGTGAGCACTGCAGGCTGGTCACCCCTCTGGTCTGGAGTCTTTACTCCTCACTCTGTACTAGAGTCTGAGTGTCCAGGTTTGAGATGTCAGCTGGTGGCTGTGCACTCCGCCCTGGGCTTGCTGCTAAGGGCTCTCCCCTGGAATGGAGATTTGGTGCCTCCTTCTGTGCCAGGGGCTGTGCACCATGGTCTGAGATGATATTTGGGGCACACACAGTGGGTTTTGGTTGGAGTGTATCCGCTGTATGCAGGGCTGTCTGAAATGGTGCCCGAGGCCTTCTATGTCTGGCCCGTGGACAGACACCAGAACTGAGGTTTTTGCTGGTGGATGCGTGCAGCTTTCGCCCTCAGTGTGCATTCTGGTCAAGATCGTCCCAGGATCCTCTCAGCCGTGGGTTGAGACAGAACTCGGGTTCCTCCCAGATCCGCCGCCGGACTCATACACTGACTGAGTTTTTTGCTGGCGGAAGAGTTCGGCGAGCGCCCCCGCAGTGTGTGGACTGGTCAAAGGGTCCCCCAATTATTCACTCAGTGTGGGGTGGTTTCGGTGATTGGTCTGAGCCTGCAGCACACCCGTGGGTTGAAGCAGCACCCGGTTGCAGTGTGAGCTCGCAGGGTGCAGTTCAATGATAATGGCACCCGGTTCCTCCAGAGACTGCCTGCGAGACTGTGTGATCCAGTCTATAATGGCAGGTGCGGGCACCCAGCGCGGCTGCTTGTTCAGATCAGAGCTGTGCGCTGCTGGTCACCTGGAAATTTTTCCAGGTAATAACTGGGTGTCCCTAGGGTTTTCCCACTTGATTTTCTCACCGTAGGAGTTCCGCTCACCTGGCACTCACAATGCTGGCGTTTTAGGTCCCAGAGTTCAGTCTCCTGGTAGCTGCGTTGTTTCTGCTCTCCTACTCCTCAGACACAATGTTCTCTCGTGGCAGCCATCTTCGATCTCCATCACATCATTTTTTAAAATCAAACTTTTACAGAGATGATATCATTTGTTCCAAATTGGTAGACACATGTTAAATCCATGCAAATTAAATCCTATACATGTTTTCATTACACAAAATATCTGTGAGTTCTTCACAATCTTAAATATTTTAAGAGCTTTTGTTTATTATCCTCTTGTAAAAAAATTAGATAAGTTCTATAAATGTGAAATTTTAAATGAGGTTATTAATTATTTTAAAATTACAGAATGGATGGAGATATAGCTCAGTGGTAGAGCATTGCCTAACAAGTAAAATGCTCTAGGCCTATTCAGCCTTTATACAGCTATGACCCTTTAATACAGTTCTTCAAGTTGTGGTGACACCCCAATTGCGGGCTTTTTACTCCCACTTAAAGCATTCTCTCCCTGACCCAACCCACAATCTAGATTTTGGCATCTACCTGCAACTATTCCACTTAAATACTAAATTCTAACCAAACCTGTCCTACAACCGAATATATTATGTAAATATGACTTATTTCACTTCTATATGAATATGTGAATGCTGCTAGCATAATCAAGATGTCACTTGGTCTATAACACAGCCTTTTTCATTTAACTGATAAATGTTAAAAGCTTAGCAATATAGAAAGCCCTTAAACAGAAAGATCTAATGTTTTAAGAAAAATATACCCCTAAAGTTCACAGCATGCCACTATGTTAATCCATTAGGGCAAAAAGGCAAGTGACAAAGGTTAGAGGTGTCAATAAGGTTTCTTATACGAGTAAAGATTCGACCATTCACTTCCATCAATATGTCCAGCAGTATGAGAAGTTAACAGAATGAGAATTAGCATTAGAAAATTAGCCCACAATTCCACAGGATATAATTTTTATCAACTAGAGTTCAGAATGTAGTTTGCTTTGTCTTTACTTGGTCTTCATTAATTCCAAAGTTACTGAAGTCAATACATTTCCTCCTTCTCTGAGGCTATTTCATAAAGAGGTTCTCCAAGGGATATTATTTTATCAGGTGGTTTACATTTGCAATTTCAGCACTTGGGAGTTTGAGGCAGAAAATTAGGAATTCAAAGTTGTTTCCAGGTACACATAGTGAGTTCAAGGATGGCCTGGGCTACATGAGACCCTATCACAGTGGCTCTCAAACTTCCTAATGCTGAGACCTTTCAACAAAGATCCTCACATAGAGGTGAACTCCAAACATAAAATTATTTAATTGCTACTTCATAACCATATTTCTGCTACAGTTATAAATCATAATGTAAATATCTTATATACAGGATATTTAAGAGGTGACCTCAGGGAAAGGGTCATTTGACCGCTAAAAGAGTTGCAACACATAGTTTTAGAGCTACTGACCTATCAAAAAAAAAAAAAAACAAAAAGGAAAGAAAGAAAAAGAAAAAGAAAAAAAAACAAGGAGAGAAGTGGTGAGTGTAGAAGGAGAAAGAAAATGAGAAAGGGTGGAAAGTGCCTAGATTATTTTGTCAAGTTGGCCTGGTTGTGTTGACCTGTCACCTCGCTACTCAGGGTACTGAAGGAGGCAGATTGCCAAATTAATGACTGCATGGGCAACTTACATAGACCTTTTCTCAAAAAATTTAAACAGGCTAGGAATATAGCACAGCAGTAAGCCATTTATACAGAATGAATTGAAAATCTATTTAAAAAATAAAATCACATTCTGCATTCTACCCTGTAGTTTTCGCCTGTCTCCTAAATGATTTTTTAATTTATGTTCATTATGGTTCTTCATATTATAAAGTTCTGTGGTTTGCCTAAGACACAATACCATGGATCCTCAACTACAGTACCATAACCACACAAGATATTTTCACTGCCTGAAAAATACCCTCTATGCTCAGTCTCTTTCATCCCTTTCTTTGGACAAACACTCTTTATCACTGTCTGTACTGCTTTACCCTTTCTACTTAGTCCTTTTAGACAGGTTGCCTTCACTTAGGAATACAAAGTTTAAATCCAAATATGTCTGCATGACCTGATGGCTCACTTCATTTGTCATTGATGATATCCCATTACATCAAACTTCTCAGTCTCTTGTTCCCATCTGTCACCAATTACTGAAAGATACCTTGGTTGCTACCACTGAAAAGATCATGAGTAAATTTGGTGCAAACATTGACAAGCAGAGAAGGTTTAAGTATTCAGATGAGCTAGGTAAATATTTGTGTATAATGCTGCTGGAAAGTAGGGTAAACATATAGCTTGCTTTGTTAGTACTGCCAAACCATTTCCAAAGTGGCTCTATCATTGTGCAGCCCCACTAACAATAATTTGAGGTTTTGTTGTTAGGTAGCCACACCAACAACTGGCACACTATGGTTAAAATTTATCCATTCTCTCATATGTATTTCCTGTTTTGGAGTTTTGGGTTTGTTTATTTTTCAACAGGCTTTTCATTTCAATGAAGTAGGTGTCAAGCACACACCTTAAAGAAGAATCTAAGGCTGCAGAGTCAGACACATGCAATGCTAGCACAAATACCAGTAGGGACTCACGTAGGATTGTAAATCATTAGAACTGTGAGAGCTGTGGTGCTCTGCTGTGTTGTTACAAAGTTCCACACTCCTGAGTAATTACCCCAGCTTCACCTTCCCAGGGTCTTGTTATTTCTAATGCATATTTGTATGGAAAAAAAAAGGTTTTCTCTACAGCGCATTTGTTTCATTGCAGCAGAAATGACTGTTATCTTCTTATACAACACACTATCTGAAGACTTCACTTCTAAAATTTATCTAATTCTGGGAATCTTTCCTAAGGATTTTTCTCTTCTTCCAGGACAAGCTTACTTGAGGATCACATAAAAGGCCTCAAATGCCCTTAATTCCTTCACAAGCCTGTTCTTCCACCACCTGTATCAGCAAACCCATGGCCATGGCCTTTCATCAGTATCACAGTCCACTTTCCCTGCTACTACCCTAGCAGTAAATGTGGCAAAAGATCACTGCCTTGAACTCATCACGTGGTCTTCCTCAGTGCCACCTACATTATGTTCAGAAATCTTCAGTCAACCTGTTTCCATTATTCTAAAAGGATCATCCACAACTTCTCCACTCACATTAAGCTTTTTAAATTCGGCGAGCCTATTTTATGAAGAAAATGGGAGGCCAGGAGATGTAACAATAGTCAGATCTCCACTCTGTTTTTCCAAAGTGATCCAAGTCCACACCAGCTTTTCTTCCATGGTCTCTTTCCCCTCTCTAGGACCAACAACCTCTGCTCTGCACACAATGCTACTGGTCTTTACCTCATCAAACCTTAAACTAAGTATCTTCATTATTTCTTCTTTAATTTCACCTCACCTTTTGAGAAGTAAATTATTCCCACAATGTACACACTTTCTTCATGAAGTTATGTACCTCTGTGTGATAAACCATTGTCACTGTCAGTACTGTATTAAGGTTGGTAGTGACTAATAACTTACCACACCTTGAACTAAAATCACAGTCTCATAACAATTTAAACATCACTTCAGTTTTACTCACAAATTGAATGAAGATTGATGTAGAACTGACACAACTGTTGTCATAGTATTTTCAAAAGTCTTATTTACTTTATGTGGGATTTCCATCTACCCTGATGACATCAAAATCTAGCCATCAGCTAAAATGTAACCAAAGATCGGCCATTAAAAACTGAGATGCTTTTCCCTTAATCTTCTAAAGATAATCTTTCTATGTTCCTCAAGCATGCTCTCTCTTCCCTATCCTCTCTACTTGGACACTCCACTTACTCATTCAATCCCTGACAGCTGGGTTTTGTTTCCATCATGAAATACAAACTGCTATCCCTAAAGCTACAATGGTCTTATTCCAAAACCAGTGATACATTTTCCAGGCCTATTCCACTACACACTACACTATCCACTGTATAAGGAGCCTCTCCCTCCTTTTGAAATTCCACTGCACAGGTCCTGTGACACTACTCTCCTTTCCACTCAGGTACTTCAAAACATTTTCTTATTGGGCCTCCATAAGCCAGTTAATGATGCAGTAAGTGTTCTGCCTCTGCCACAGCTCTCTCCCTCCATACCCTAAAACACTGTCTGTTCAACTACCTCCTCAAGGTAAGTCCTAAAACAGTGCTAACAGAAATCCCTCTTCCCAGGCTTCAGATGACTTACAAATCCTTCTGAGGAGGAAATGCCTCACATTTTCTCTAATGAAGAAAGCAGGGCTTAGACTGTGTGGTGCCACAATACTATGTATTTTATTACTACCCCCAATCAAATCTAACTCAACATAGGTATTATGGTTTTGACTGTGAATTGTCCCCCACAGGTACATGTTTAAAATTGGTCCCTCCCTCTAAGATCTATCAGGGAAGGCTTTTGGAGCCTTTTAAGGGGTGACATTCATAGAGCTGAAATAAGTGAGTGTCTGAAGGTGGAGAAGAGGTACTCTCTATTTCTTAATCCATAGTGAAAGAAGGAGAAGCATTAGAATCCTGTTGTCACCATGAACCCCACCATGCCTTCCCCACTATGGAGGACTGTGTACCTTCTCAAAAGGATGAACAGAAATGAACCAATCCTCCCCCATGTTGTTTCTGCAAGTTTTTTTTTCACAGTGATGAGAAAAGTAACTAATCCTACATGTTAGCACCCCATGTGAAGATTACTGACTCATATAGTAAACACCTGTGAAAACCTCTAGACAAAAAACTGCATAGTAGATCAGCAGACATCATACTTCTCCAGATCCTTAAATGGGAAGGAAAGATAAGCCAGTCATAAGGGCAAAGATCCAAAATTTGCAACTGTAGCTGAGTCTCAGCTGCAGAATTGGTACAGCCTTGCCAATTTCCATGGTTGAGATCACTTAAAGACCCTTGATTCCAGAAACTCAGCTCCTTTGCTAAGGCTTTTTTCCTTCAGCGTGTCCTCATTTACAAGATAAGATTCCCATTTCTAAGGCCTGGCCTGGTGGCACCCACCCTTAATCATACCCTTCAGAATGCTGAGAAGCCGGTGGATCTCTGAGTTCAAGGCCAGCCTCATCTACATAGCAACTTCCAGGGCAGCCAAGGCTACATTGTGAGATCCTGTTTCAGAAACAAACAAAAGATTCCCATTTTCAATTATCCTCAAGGATAGTATAATTCAGTGCTAACATATTCCAAAACTATTTGATTCAAGTTTTACTTTAAGAAATCCATAGAGCTAGGTATCCAATACTTCTTGATTTCTCTCATTATTCCTCTTTTCTCAGTGTCACCTTTAAAAAAAATCTCAGATCCCTTCCCGCTCTCCAATTTATACTCTTTAAAGCAACAGATTTCTAAAAGAAATGATCTTTTTTCCCTTATACACTTGAGTCAATCCTTCAATCAGTGTGTGGTCTTAAATATTTTAATTTTAAAAATTTAATGATCCAGGCACTTCCTTTTTGAAATCTCCTGATGTTTCTCCAGGTCCTACAGAATAAAGTCTAAGTTTAATAAATGTTCAGTAAGGTTCCTCCATGCTTACAAATAGAAACACTTAGAATAACTGTCTATTCCTTGCTTTTGGCTTTCCTACATTCTGCCCTAGACCTTTCTCTCATCTTTTAAGCTTGGCTATTGAGCTTAACTTTTCCAAGAAACAGCAGTGGTACTTTGTTAGGAACTAGCCCTGAGAAACTTGTGACTTTTCCCCACCCTGCTGCACCTGGCTCCTACCCTGCTGCACCTGACTGATCACCATCCTGCTTGGCAGTTGCAAAGATGTGAGAACTGTACCATGACTTTTTAGGAGTAACCATTGGAGAACTGTACCATGACTTTTTAGGAGTAACTGCTTGGCAGATGCAAAGATGTGAGAACTGTACCATGACTTCTTAGGAGTAACCATTGTCATGACCACAGAATGTTCCAGGCCCTGTGCTGAGAAGATTTTGTAACTTTCCACCCTCACTCACCTGCCTACCCCCACCCCTACCTAAAACCAGCTTTAAAAAACCTGCTTCTGCTCAATAAAATCAGGCTCTTGACAAGTATACATTTGCTTGAGCCCGTTCCTTCTCTCGACCATCTCTTTCAGGTCTTGGTCCTCCTCACCCCCATGAATAACTAGGTCCCGCAGGTCAAGGATCTTTGGAGGGGTGTCAAATGACTCCTTCACAGGGGTCCACTAAGTCCATCAGAAAACAGATGTTTACACTGCAATTCATTACAGTAGCAAAATTACAGTTACAAATTAGCAACAAAAATAATTTTATGGTTAGTGTCACCACAACAAGAGCTCAGAGCATTAGGAAGTATGAGGGTCAGCCTACTTCATTTTATTTTCTTTGAACTCTGTGCAGTCAAAGAGAATATTTTAATCATCTTAAATCCAGAAACTGGTACTACGTAAACATGGAAATAAAGCTTACATGAAAGGATGAATGAGTTCAGTAAACAAGGCATATGAACAGAATTTCCTGCCCCATAGCAACTGCTCAACTATTATTGATAGCTATTTTTTTTTCTGAGTACAATTATAAAGTTCCATGAAAGCAAATTTATCAAAATTTTAGTGAGAGATCCAAGGGAAAACTCAGTTCCCACAAGATCTTAGTATGAAAGACAGGCTGGCATAATAACTCTCTGTCTTTTACCTCCTATACATCGTAAGATTGCAGGTACTTACCACCATGTCCATTATAAATTCCTTGTTTTTAAAGATCTCTTAAATTACTCTTATATTGTGTGTGTGTGTAAGTGGGTGCACAGTAAATTAGTTACCTTCCACAATCACTTTTTAGTCTTGTTTTATGATCTCTCACTGTACCTGGAACTGGCTGTTCCCTGACTGACTTGTGCTCATTTGGACATCCCATCCCCCCACACACACACCAAGAGTTTTAGGTACACACACTGACACAACTTGCTTTCTGTCCCAAATTTTCTGAAGCATTACTGAATTTCAGTTACCTTTTCCCCTCCATGGGAAATACCTTTGATATCAACTGTCATTCAGTAATGAGAAAATAAATCAACACAAACGAAATGAGGTATTACAAATAAAGCAGAGATCACAAAATTCTGAGACAGCAAAACCACTTGTTTTTAAATTTTTTAAAATTAATTTCTGTGTAGAGGTGTTTTGCCTGCATGCATGTCTGTGTTCCTGGTGGCCAAAGAGATCAGAAGAGGGCATCAGATTCCTTGCAACTATAGTTATGGATGGTTTAAGCCACCATGTGGTTTAATTAAGGAATTAAACCCAAGTCCTCAGCAAGCTCAACAAGTGTCCTTTACAGCTGAGCCATCTCTTCAACCCTACAAAATTGTCAGTCCCGGCTGATTTACACAAGACTGTGAAAATATAACCTTCAGGTGCTCCCACTTGCCACACTTACTTGTGTCAGATCTATTTGTTTCTCTTTAAAGAGTCCTGATACTCTGTGGGTGCATGTTTGCACTCAAAAGAAAGAGAGAGAGGATCTGAAATTGAAGCATTTATGCTAACTGAACCCAATGTCATATTCATTAAATGTTTCTTTAATATTCATCAAAAATAAAATAATGTTATTAAAATCAAGTCTAACCCTGTCATTTTAGAAATTAATCAACTGACAATTTCTTAAATAAGAGGGCCATCCTTGAGTGTTTCAATAATAGCTCATTGCATAAAATGCCTCAAAATTTTAATGAGACCGTCAAGGTGGCTCAGTGGGTAAGGACACCTGCCAACAAGCCTGATGACCTGATTTGTATCCCTATGATTTACCATGGAGGAAGGAAAGAATCCACTCCCACAAGTTGTCCTCTGAAATCCACACCTATACCATGTCAAACTGATAGGAACAAACACCCACACTCATGCACACAACTAAAAGAAAATAAATAACATACACTATTCCATAAATATCATAACTCTCCTGTAATTCAATCCATTTTTATCTAGGTGTCTGTCATTGTTAACATGGTACCGTCACACCACTAAAGACACTGTTTCCAATTCCAATTCTAAATTGGATCAGCATTTTCAATTTAGAATAAAATTTTAAACATGGAATGTGTGCAGACTAAAAGAAATCAAGATCATCATTCTTGAAAAATAAGTTTGATCAATCTTTTACAATTTTGTAATACAGAAAAATGCAAAGACTACTATTTCACATTAAAAAAAAAACAATACAGCACAAAGATACATCATATAAAACATCACTTATTTGTGACTTTTGCCTTTTATTACTCTACCACAATTCCTTTTTTCTTTTGAGGTAAAGTTGCCCAGTGCATTTGGTAGTCTCTCAAAAGACAAATGAACAAACAAAAATGTAACACCAGAAAAGACACAGACTTTAAAAAAGCAAGACATCACGAAGGTTTGAAGGAGAGACAGTGTCTTTGTAGCATGGAGAAAGGAGAGACAAAGGAGATAGAAACGGGGGGAAAGGATGACAACAATAAATCTGTTCTTCCAAAACTAATGGTCCATGTTTAGGAAACAACAATGTTTCCAGAAGGTGACTATCAATGTTACACAAAAGAAGGAAATAAAAAAGGCCAACAGGAAAACTAACTGTGATATTCAAACCCCAACCACATAAGCATGCATTTGTCTCTGGCCTAAATGATTAATTTTAAATAAAAGAAGTAAATACAACCAATCAAGGAATGTTACAATGCCAAATTAGCCACAATCATGAGACTTAAACTACCACAGAAATTTCCTTACAGACTATCCAGCTCAACTCCCACATCACTCAGAAGAAACTGAGGCCCTCACTCCTAACCTAGCTAGTACCACCAGTGAATGCTGGGACTCAGAAAAGCTGAGATTCTTTGTTCACTAAGCTCCCCTACACACAGTCTCTGCCTTTAGATGCTTTTTATTTACCATGAACCACAAATGTGAAATGAAATTCTGTCAAATGTAACAAAAGCATTCTGGCAGACAAAACAGAAGTAAACATAGCATTGCACTTACTGTTCATACCAATTAAAAAGAATAAGAAATAATCCACAAGAAAATCAACAAAATCTCCTAACTAAAAGGAAAAAAAAACCTTGGGTATTTTGAAATTTTCAGCCACTTAGATTAAGGAATATAATGTTTGAAATAGTAAGTACTTCTTTGGATCTATGACAATAAGAAGGAATGTTCAACAAGGCCCATGTTTGTGTAGATTCTTTACAGCCAAATCATTCAGAAGATTTCTGTTGCCATATTCAAAAAAAAAAAAAAAGAAAAAGAAAACAGGTGTAATGTAATGGTTTTAATTTAAATGTACTTTTCTTTAAGACACAGAGCACCGTGTGCCATATAAATTATGTAGCTTGATAAGGCAAATCATGTTTTCTTACTTGTCTTCATAATATTCTCTCTTTCTTCCTCTCTCTCTCCCTCCCTTCCCCCCTCCCTCCTTCCCTCAGTCTTTCACTCCCTCTAAGATCCTCCACATTTCAGTAAAGAAACAGGATATATAAGTATCCTATCTAGCAGAAAAACAATTTTCAGACTGAGATGTGAGCTGGGATGTCCTACCAACAGAAGCCCAAAAGCCATAAACACTTTCAGCATACCTGTAGAAGGCCAAGGTGGCTGCTGAAGCTCATGCTGTTACATCTGAACCATTAGATGCCTCACACCACACCTACCCACTTACATACCCAACATCATCAGGATCTCCTCATGTGCTGCCAGGTGTTCCAGGCCAGCTTTCTAGAACACCAGAGTCTGCCACAGGGTGTCTGATGGAAGCAGTTGAGAGAAGTCTACCAAATTCATCTAAAGGGAAAGGAAGAAGGAGAGTGAGGTGTGGGGAGGAGTGTGGCTAGGCCTAGATGAAGACTCAGGAAGTCTGACTCCAGCCTCCCCTAGGGAGCTCATGAGGACATACACATCACATAATTGTTCCCTGAGTAAGAGCCTAACCCCTCATAACCTGTACTACTTACTCATTAGATGCAAGCCATATCACTCCCATGGTGGAACAACATTCTGCATGTGTGGCTAAGGAGCCACTGGCAACCAGTACTCCCAGAGGCCCTCAGGTGGGTCCTATCAGAGCATCAGGACCTTCAAAGCAGTACCTGCCTCCTACTTTAAACATTTTTTTTTAATCTGTGGCTAATACCTAATTTCATCTCAAAGAGTAAAATTGCTTGAGAAATATCTGAGAGAGAAATAAGAAGAGACACAAATATTACTGAATATACTTGGAATTTCATGAGTCTTTGAACTCATGTTAGGGAGATACACCCAGCAAATACCTTCACATTTTCATCTGGGAATTGGATTTTAAAATCCAGATTTAAAAAGTATTGCAAGTCTATAACTGTGTGTGATGGCTCATCTTGGCTGTCCACTTCACACACCTGACTAGAGGGAATCTCGACTGAGGATTTGCAATCAGATTGGCCTGTGGGCTTGTCTGTGGGGCATTTTTCTTGATTTTTAGTTGATGCAGGATGGTGCATCCCATTGTGGGCTTTAGGCATGTTTCTCAGGCTAGAGAACTTGGAACTGTATAAGAAAGGTGATGGAACCTCACCTAAAGTGTGGGCCAGTATCCAGTGTTCCTCTGTGGTCTCTGCTTCAGTTCCTTCCTTCTGCATCCTGCTTTGGCTTCCCTAAAGGCTGGACTATAACACAGAAGTGTAAGCCATATAACTCTTTCCTCACTAACCAGCTTTTGTTCGTTATGTTTATTCACAGCAATAGAAAGAAAACAAGGACAGCCAGGCTAAGCCTGTACTCTTCACACTGACCATGCCATGTTAGGTTCTGAGGGCTGTATGCATTGCTCAACTCTATAGGCCATGTACAGGTGTGTCTGTGCCTCCGTGGTGTGTCTCACTCTGTACTGACTCAATATGTACAAGTCACATACACTTAGTGTTTTCTGAGTAATGTGAACAAGTATTCAGCTTCATTTTTGTGGTGCAAACAAGTGACTGCTTTGCTGGAAGAGGTGCTCTCCTGTTTAATAACTGCTGAAGCTCTAACAATGTGACTAAGGCATCTGCTCAAACAGGAATTGCAAAGGCAAATACCGCAGACAACCACTGTAGGGGAGAGAGTAAACAATGCCACATATACAATAATAACAAACTAATGAGCATGAAATCACAAACCAGAGTGCTTATAAATACTTCACAGGACAATTAAAACACCTGTGTGGGACAGGGCTGCCCAGTGGGAAACCAGTGGGTTGTCTGAAGGTTATTAATTCCCGGAGCTGGAAATGCCAACCAAATTCAGTTGTCCTGGATCTGTCTTTTGTGTGCCTGGGTCACCAAGGAGCCCAATGCTGTTGTTGCTTGTCTTTATCAACCTTTGGTAAAATAATGCACCAGATATGCCGGGCATGTCACATAAATTCATATGTGAATTATGTCAATCAATCAGTAAATCTTATGAGATGGAGAATATAGCTCCATTGTTAGTGTTTGTCTAGAATGCAGGAAGCACTGAGTTTGATTCCTAGTATTGTACAAATCAGGCATAGTGGTAAATGCCTGTAAGCCCATAACTGATAGGTTGATTGCAGGAGTATCAGAATACTACATCATCTTCAGCTATATAGCTATTTGAAGGTTGTTGTTTCCCTAATTTCTTTCTCAGCCCTTTTGTTTTTTGTATACAGGAAAGGGTACTGATATTTTTAATTGTATTTTTTAATTTTATTTTTATTTTTTATATTAATCACTGATTATGTATTTTATCCCAGCCATAGCCCCCTCCCTCATTCAATCCCAACCCCACCATCCCTCCCTGGTCTCTTCCCTACCCCTTTTCAAGGCCACTGATAAGGGAAGACCTCTTCCCCTTCCATCTGACCATAACTTATCAGGTCTCTTCAGGATTGGCTGCAATGTCCTCTTCTGTGGCCTAGCAAGGCTACTCCTCCCTTGGGGGGGGGTGCATAAAAGAGCCAGCCATTGAGTTCATGTCAGAAATTATCCCTGTTCACTTTACTAGGGTACCCACTTAGACTCTGAGCTACCATGGGCTATATCCCAGCCGGGGTTCAGGGTTATATCCACACATGGTCCTTGGTGTCCTTGGTTGGAGTAACAGTCTCATAAAAGACCCTGTGCCCTGATATATTTGGTCCTTGTGGAGCTCCTGTCCTCTCCAGATCTTACTAATCCTGCCTTCTTTCATATGATTCCCTGCAGTCTGCAGAAGGTTTGGTTATGAGTCTTAATATCTGCTTTGATACACTGGTAGGTAGAGTCTTTCAGAGGCCCTCTGTGGTAGGTTCCTGTCCTGTTACTTGTTTCCTCCTACATACAATGTCTGCCCTATTTGTCTTTCTAAGTGAGGATTGATCATCTTACCCAGGGTCCTCTTCCTTGTTTATCTTATTTAGCTGTATAGATTTCAGTACGTTTATCCTACTTTCTAGGTCTATATAAGGGAATATATACCATGTGTGTATTTCTACTTTTGTGATACCTCACTCAGGATGATAGTTTCTAGGTCCCACCATTTGGCTGCAAATTTGATGATTTCCTCATTTTTAACTGCTGAGTATTATTCCATTGTGTAAATGTACCACAATTTCTGTATCCATTCCTCAACTGAGGGACATCTGGGTTGTTTGCAGGTTCTGGCTATTACGAATAAAGCTGCTACGAACATGGTTTTGCAAATGTCCTTTTGTACTTGAGCATCTTTTGGATATATGCCTAGGAGTGGTATACTCGGTCTTGAGGAATCACTATTCCTAATTGTCTAAGAAAGCACCAAATTGATTTCCAGAGTGGTTGTACCAGTTTGCATTCCCACCAGCAATGGAGGAGAGTTCCCCTTCCCCCCTAACCTCCGCATTTCTTTAAGTGTTTTTCTGCCATTCTACAATCCTCTACAGAGAATTCTCTTTAGCTCCGTACACAATTTTTTTTAATTGGATTACTTGTTTTGTTGCTTTTCAAGGTCTTGAGTTCTTTATATATGCTGGATATTAGCCCTCTATCAGTAGTAGGGTTGGTGAAGATCCTTTCCCAGTCTGTAGGCTGTCCTTTAGTTTTGATGACAGTGCCTTTTGCTTTACAGAAACTTTTCAGTTTCATGAGGTCCCATTTATTGATTGTTGCTCTTAGAGCCTGTGCTGTTGCTGTTCTGTTCAGGAAGTAGTCTCTTGTACCGATGAGTTTTAGGGTCTTCCCTACTTTTTTGTCTAATCGGTTTAGTGTGTATGGATTTATGTTGAGATCTTTGATCCACTTGGACTTTAGTTTTGTGCAGGGTGATAAATATGGATCTATTTCTATTTATCATTTTTCTGCATATGGACACCCAGTTGGACCAGCACCATTTTTTGAAAATGCTGTCTTTTTGCCATTGAATGGTATTGGATTCTTTATCAAAATTCAAGTTTCCATAGGTGTATGGGTTTATTTCTGGATCTTCTATTCTGTTCCATTGATCCACTATTCTGTTTCTATGCCAATACCATGCAGTTTTTATTACTATTGCTCTGTAGTACATCTTGAGATCAGGGATGGAGATACCTCCAGATGATCTGTTGTTGTACAGGATAGTTTTCAAAACTCTGCGTTTCTTTTTTTCCATATGAAGTTGAGAATTTTTCTTTCAAGGTCTCTAAAGAATTGTGTTGGTATTTTGATGGGAATTGCACTAAATCTGTAGATTGCTTTTGGCAGAATGGCCATTTTCACTATTTTAATCCTGCCAATCCATGATCACAGGAGATCTTTCCATCTTCTGATATCTTCTTCAATTACTTTCTTAAGAGGTTTGAAGTTTTTCTCAAACAGGTCTTTCACTTTCTTGGTTAGAGTCACTCCAAGATACTTTATCTGGCCCATGGCTCTTTTTGGAAGGGAGACTATTGATGATTGCTTCAATTTCTTTGGGGAATATAGGTCTATTCAATCTTTCTACCTGATATTGACTTAATTTAAGTAGATGGAATCTATCAAGAAAATTGTCCATTTCACTTAGGTTTTCAAAATTTGTGGCATATAGGCTTTTGTAATAAGACCTAATGATTCTTTGGATTTCCTGAGTGTCTGTAGTTATGTCCCCCTTTTCATTTGTGATTTTTCTGATTTGGATAGTTTCTCTCTATCTTTTTGTTAGTTTGTCTAAGGGCTTTTCTCTCTTGTTGATTTTCTCAAAGAACCAGCTCTTCCTTTCATTGATTCTTTCTAATTGAATGATTTCATCCCTGAGTTTGATTATTTCCAGCCGTCTGCTCCTCTGGGTATGTTTCATCTTTTCATGGTGTCCTAGATTTCTTGGATGTTTTGTTTGAGACTTTTCTGATTTTACTTTTACTTTGAGCGAGGAATCAGTTTTAGCAAATGTATTTTCAGTTCCTGAGATTCTCTCTTCCATGTCTTGTATTCTATTGGTGATGCTTACCTTTGTGTTTCCTGATCTTTTCTCTAACTTCTCCTGTTCCGGGGTTTTCTCCGTGTTTTCTTTATAGATTCTAATTCTGTTTTCATGCTTTGCACTATTTCCTTCATCTGGTTCAATGTGGCTCCTACTTTTTAAAAATTTTTCCCTCTGTTTATGTCTCTAATTGTTCTTCTTCATGGGCAATTATATTCTTCTATATTTCTTTGAGATCTCTGTTCATTTTCTCTTTTGATTCCTCTAATAACTGCATAAGCATAACTTTAAGGTCATTTTCCTGTGTTTCCACTGAATTAAAATATCCATTGATTTTGGGGGTTGCTGGTGGGACCATGGTGTTCTGATTTTAGTTGAGTGAGTTCTTAAGTCGACCTTTGGCCATTTACTTGTATGTAATCTTCACTGTTTGTTACTTGAGTCTGAACTTCAGACTGGTACCATCTTTCTCTGGTGTCCAGAGTATTCTTCAAAAAGTTCAGGGAGGTCTAGTGTTTTGAGTGTGTGTGTTGTTGCTTCAGTTGTACCTGAGGGAGGAAAATCCATTGTTGCAGAATTGCAGAATCGTTGTTCCAGGGGAAGTAAGTGTGTGTGTGTGTGTGTGCTTGCGCAAGCATTCAGGCGCACCAAAGTGTGTCTTGAATGGGAGTGCTAGAGACTGTAAGTGCTTGGGATATAGGTGTTGGGAGCAAGCACAGGAGTGGATGTGGATGTTAAAGCGGTTAGCAAGCACAATTTACGGGCACAAAGCACCTGCTCAGGTTTCCTGAATACCCAGTGGTCTACAGTCTATGAGGGGTTCTGCAGACTGGGCTCTGAGGTCTGGGGCTAACCCTGCAGGCAAGATAAGGTACTCTGTTGTGTCTCTGTGAGCCTGACCCTGTGCTCTGTGCTAGAAGCTGTGAGCACAGCAGGCTGAGCTCTGCTCTCTGAGTTGGGAAGCGCTATAAGCTTCCTTTGCCACTTCCCCCTCAGGCAAGGATGGAGATCGGAGTTCCTGGGGAAAATACAGGGGGGTTGAGTGTTCTTAGTCTCAAATCTCAAGAAAGGAGATGTGTGCTTGGGGGTGGCAGCACTGTGCTCCTTGCAAGTTGCTGTGTGCATTTCGGGCTGCCTCCTCTGCTTAAACTGCTGGTTGCAGTACCTTCACTGCTGCCTCCCTGCTAGCTGCAGTATCTCCACCGCTTCCTCTGCCGCAGGCTTGGCTACCTTTGCAGCTGCTTCTGACAATTATGGGGAAGTACCTGGGAATCGATTCCCCAGGAGAACACCAAAGTGATATTGGCAGTTGACCTATGTCCTATTGGACTCAGATCAGGGTTTGTCCCACTTCGCTCCAGCCTCCTCATACCTATGAGGGGTTCCACAGCCCCTCAAGTCACCAATTCAGAGTTTCAGCTCCTCTGAATACCATGAACACTGGTCGCTGCCATCTTGGATCCCCCCTACTGATTTTTTTGAGTTAATTTTGTATCCAGCCACATTGCTGAAGTTGTTTATCAGCTGTAAGAGTACCCTAGTAGAATTTTGGAGGTCACTCAGGTATACTATCATATCATCTGCAAATAGTGAGACTTTGACTTCTTCCTTTCCAAACTGAATCTACTTGATATCCTTTAATTGTCTTATTGCTCTAGCAAGGACCTCAAAAATTATGTTGAAAAGATATGGGGAGAGTGGGCAGCCTTGCCTTGTCCCTGATTTCAGTGGGATTGATTTAAGTTTCCCTCCATTGAGTTTGATATTGGCTATGGGCTTGCTGTATATTGCCTTTATTATGTTTAGGTGTGTGCCTTGTATCCCTGATCTCTTCAAACCTTTAAACATAAATGGATTTTGGATTTTATCAAATGCTTTTTCAGCAACTAAGGAAATGATCATGTGTTTTTTCTCCTTATGTTTGTTTATATGGTTGATCATATTGATGGATTTCTGTATATGGAACCACCCCTGCATGCCTGGGATGAAGCCTATTTGGTTGTAGTGGATGATATCTTTGATGTGTTCTTGTATTTGGTTTGTAAGTATTTTGTTGAGTATTTTTGCATTTCTGCTCATAAGGAAGATTGGCCTGAAATTCTCTTTCTTTATTGGGTCTTTGTGAGGTTTAGGTACCAAGGTGATTGTGCCTTTATAGAATGAATTTGGTAATGTTCCTTCTGTTTGTATTTTGTGGAATAGTTTGAAGAGTATTAGTGTTAGCTTTTCTTTGAAAACCTGGTAGAATTCTTCACTGAAACCATCTGTCCCTGGGCTTTTGTTTGATGGGAGAGCCACATGCCAGTGTGCCCTGATCATTGTCCCAGACTGAACTGTGGACCCCACAACATGAGAGACTGAGATTTCCAGAGGAGAGAACCCAAAAGTGCAAGAAAGGATCAGGACCTACCTTAGGCTACCCAGACAATCGCTGGAAAAGTACTGGGGTCCGGCGGGTGCCCAGCAGACTGCCCAGAGCAAGGGATGCATGTGCAAGCACAGAGGCCTGCATGCTTGCTTGACTAACGGCCCCAGATACAACTGTGGCCCCCAGGGCTCCAAATACTGAGTTTCTCTGTTGGGTTACCCACAGAGAGGAGAACAGTAGGTTTAACCTCAGAGAATTCAGCCAACACCCTTTCCCCCAGAAAAGTTCTTAGCAAAACTTATAGTTTCAGCAGATATCCAAGGGCCCAAACTCAGCAAGGACCTTTCACCAAAATACAAAAGAATTTACTTTCTTCTCAGCACCTCATGGAACCTTCTCCAAAATAGACCATATACTTGGTCACAAAGCAAGCCTCAACAGATAAAAGAAGATTAAAATAATCCCTTGTATCTTATCTGATCATCATGGACTAAAGCTCAAAAACAGACATAGCAAAAAGCCTACACACACATGGAAACTGAGCAACTTGCTACTAAATGACATCTGGGTCAGAGAAGAAATAAAGAAAATAAATTCTTCCTAGAATTCAATGAAAATGAAGGCACAACATGCCCAAATTTATGGGACACAATGAAAGCAGTGCTAAGAGGAAAGTTCATACCTTTAATTACCTTCAAGAAGAAATAAAAAAAATCTCATTCAAGCAACTTAATCGCTCACCTAAAAGCCCTCGAAAAAAAAGAAGCAGACACACCAAAGAGGATTAGACAGATAGAAATAATCAAACTCAGGGCTGAAATAAATCAATTAAAAACAAATAAACCAATTCAAAGAAACAATGAATTCTATGAAGGATTTCAACCTCATATTTTCATGGCTACAAATACCCTGAGCCTTATATATAATTTTATGTCTCATTTATTTCCTTGAGCTCCAGTCAGATACATCTACCAAGATGTTTGCAATTGAGTCTTCCACAACTACTGAATATAGCCTTTTGTAATGTTTTTTTTTCCTACTGCTGGTAGAAACTTGAGGATTTCTAATCTTTATCTTTTTCTTGGTGTCTCCATTGCATATCCCTTAGTTGGGTCTTGGTAATTTATCTCTGGAGTTCCCAAGGTGGTTGGTAATTGCCTTCCAGGTCCTCTCTGTTTGTAACACCTAACATGTATTTCTTAGAGCTGACTTCGGTCTGTCTCTTCCTTAAAATTATTTGGAACCGATACTTTGGGGATAAAATATGAAACTTTTTACCAGAGTCATTTATGAATTGACCATCCTATGTAATTTTTCATTCTCATCTGTTTGTATCCAGGTTTTCTCATCTTTCTTTTCCTTTGATGTTTAAAATTGTACATATTTTCTATATAGTAAAATTTATCCCTTTTTGGTATAGAGTTCTGTGAATTTTTACAAATATGTGTAGTCCTAACCACTATTACTAGTGTACAAAATGTTCCATCACTCTGTCCCTTGGTAGATGGTTCTTTCCCATCTTTAGCCTAGCAACAACTGATGTGTTTTCTGCCTATACCTTTGTTATTTGTAGAATGGCATATAAATGAAATCTTATTATGTAGCCTCATAATTCTGCCCACATCTGCTCTGCATAATCCATAATGAATTAAATATTCATCCATGTGACTGAATATTTCAGAGAACAGAATAATTTCTATTGCTGCAAGTATGAATGATCAAACCAGTATGCTAGCCCACTCCCAAAATGAAAGCTAGGTTTCTACAATTACAATTATAATAATTATCAACATTTATACGTACAATTTTTTCTAAATGTAAGTTTTCATTTCATTTGGGTAAATGTCAAGGAACAAGATTATCAAATTGCAGGTAAAAGTATTTTTAGCTCTAGAAGAAACTGTGAGATATTTTTTGCGAAGTGGCTGGTGTGATTTGCTTTTGTGGCCACAGTTTGTGACTGTTCCTTTTGATCTGCCTTTTGTAGTATTGTCAGGGTTTTGCTTTTTTATTTTTATTTTTTCACCTCTTTAAAAACTATTTTGGTGAAGTACACAAACTACAGTGACATTTTTATACAAAACATCATTATTACTTTGTCCTTATTCTTCCTGGTCTCATGTGGTTTTTTCTGTTGTTCTCTTTTCTTTAAACTGTTGTTATGATGTCTGGCTTTTCCAAATGGCTTACTATTAATTCTCATATTCCCTTCATCTATAAGGTATTTTTTGTCACTCCCTTATTGCACATGTGGGCTTAGATTTCTGGTTCTTTGTATGTGGTTGCTTTTTCCTTTCCCCCTAGAGTTATCTTCCAGTCCTTACTTCCTCTTTATCAGTCAAACTAATCTGTTTTTAAGTCCTAGACATGGGGTATCTTTATGTGTCACTGCCTCTACCCAAAATAACATGTCTCCTTTACATTTTGATCAGGCTAACAATGGTGCATACACCCTTGTAATTGTCTGCAAACTGCTGACTTTAAGGTAGGGAATATTTCCAAGCTTGCATTCAAGTGAGTGAAGAAATGAATGGTTTTCTGAGTCTACTGTCATTTCTAAAATGGCACATAAACAAAATTATACTACCTTCTAAGTAGCCTCTTAATTGTGGCATCTTCAACCTAGCATAATGTATTTTAGATGCAGTCTTGCTGCAACATAAAGGAGAACAGGCCCTTTTTTAGTGATGGCATGTGTGATCAAACTAACTAACTTACCACTCTGCAGTTTTCATGGAGAGATGTGTGCCCATCTGTTTATTTCACTTTAAATAGACTTTTCTTTGGACAGTGTTTATTTAAGAATGGGACAGGTAAAATTTGGTTCCAGGGTCCTAATTTCCTCATGAAATGCCAAAGGTTTAGTGTGGTTGCTGTTCTGGACAGTGAAAAAGATCAGAAGGATCTTGTGTTACAAGTATTTCATGTGTGAGAATGCTGCTCTGATTCTCCCCTGTGCATTCTCTAGGTCTGCTGAGGAAAATTAGGAACATGACTAATGGTGGATATTTTTTTTCTGCATAGAAAATAAGGCTTAAAGGATATATGTTTTAGTACATGAAAAAATATGTTTAATTTTCTGAATCACTTTTTCATTTAAACTGAGCATTATTTTTATGTACATTCATAAAATAGCATAATTTGTAAGGACAAATAATCTGACCTGTAATCTGTCAATTTTTTAAAATAAAAAATAAGTTGTACACATTTCTTAACAAATACTAAGTTGTATTCTGTAATGACTATATTTTTTAGGAGATATATTAAGGGGTAGGTCTTTGTGTTTTATGATTGATCAGTGACTGGTGAGAAATTTCTAGAAATGATTTTATCATATGAATGAAATTACAGCTCAGTTACTTCACTCAAGTTTTCAATTATGCACACTAAGGGACACAGAGGTAGTAGAGAAAATGTTAGTTGAGAATGTGAGAGATAATAACATTTTACTTGAATAATTTTAGTTATAATTTATGCATATGATGTTTTCAACTTTCCAAACAAATATTGATACTGCTGTTGTCAGTGGTTATTCTAAAAATTTGCAAGTTTTCAGTTGTATTCTATTCCACAATTTTTCTGCTGGCTGATAATAATATACCCTCAAAGTCTTCCTTTTATGCTTATTGACTTTAAAGCCCTTTTTTTCTTTTTAATAATTTTTCAAGTCAGGATTTCTCTGTGTATCTCTGGCTGTCCTGGAACTTACTCCATAGAACAGGTCGGCCTCAAACTCACAGAGATCTGCCTTGTATGCTAGGATTAAAGGCATGTGCTTGGCTTTAAAGGTTTTTTTCTTTATTTTTAAAAGTAATTTATTTATTTTTATATTAATCACAGGTTATATACTTTGTATCCCAGTTGTACCCCCTCCATCATTTCCTCCCACTCTCCCCCTCCATCATTTCCTCCCACTCTCCCCATCCCTCCCTCATCTTCTCCCTGCCCCCCCCTCCAAGTCCACTGATAGGGGAGGATCTCCTCCCCTTCCCTCTGACCCTTGCTTATCATGTATCTTCAGGACTGGCTGCAATGTCCTCTTCTGGGATCTAGTTTGGATGTTCCTCCCTCTGGGGTGGCAGTCGACAAGCCAGCCATTGAGTTCATGACAAAAATAGTCCTTGTTCTACTTACTAGGGTACCCAGTTGGGTACTGAGCTACCATGGGCCACATCCCAACAGGAGTTATAGTTTGTATCCATGCATGGTCCTTGGTTGGAGAAACAGTCTCATAGAAGACCCCTGTGCCCTGATCTATTTCATCTTTGTGGAGCTCTTGTTCTCCCCAAGTCTTACTAATTCCCTGCATTCTGGCAATGGCTTGGTTCTGAGTCTCAATATCTGCTTTGATACATTTTTAGTTAGAGTCTTTCAGAGGCCCTCTGTGCTAAGCTCCTGTCCTGTTGCTTGTTTTCTCCTACATTCAATGTCCATCCCGTTTGTCCATCTAAGCGAGGATTGATCATCCCACCCTGGGTCCTCCTTCTTGCTTATCTTCCCTAGGTGTATAGGTTTCAGCATGTCCATCCTATCCTATAGGTCTATATAAGTGAGTATATACCATATCATTCTTTCTGCTTTTGGGATACCTCACTCAGGATGATCCTTTCCAGGTCCCACCATGTGCCTGCAAATTTGATATCCTCCTTTTTAATTGCTGAGTATTATTCCATTGTGTAAAAGTACCACCATTTCTGTATCCATTCCTCAACTGAGGGACATCTGGGTTGTTTGCAGGTTCTGGCTATTATGAATAAAGCTGCTACGAACATGGTTTTGCAAATGTCCATTTGTACTCGAGCATCTTTTGGATATATGCCTAGAAGTGGTATAGCTGGATCTTGAGGAATCACTATTCCTAATTGTCTAAGAAAGCACCAAATTGATTTCCAGAGTGGTTGTACCAGTTTGCATTCCCACCAGCAATGGAGGAGAGTTCCCCATTCTCCGCAACCTCTCCAGCATGTGTTGTTACTTGACTTTTTTATCTTAGCCATTCTGACAGGTTTAAGGTGAAATCTCAGGGTCATTTTGATTTGCATCTCCCTGATGGCTAAGGACCTTGAGCATTTCTTTAAGGGTTTTTCTGCCATTCTACAATCCTCTACAGAGAGTTCTTTTTTAGCTGCATACCCCATTTTTTTAACTGAATTACTTGATTTGTTGCTGCTTAAGGGCTTGAGTTCTTTATAGATACTGGATATTAGTGCTCTGTCAGCTGTAGGATTGGTGAAGATCCTTTCCCAGTCTGTAGGCTGTCATTTGGTTTTGATAACAGAGTCTTTTACTTTAGAGAAGATTTTCAGTTTCATGAAGTCCCATTTATTGATTGTTGCTCTTAGAGTCTGTGCTGTTGTTGTTCTGTTCAGGAAGTAGTCTCCTGTGCAGATGAGTTCTAGGGTCTTCCCCACTTTTTCTTCTAATTGGTTTAGTGTGTCTGGTTTTATGTTGAGGTCTTTGATTCACTTGGACTTTAATTTTGTGCAAGGTGATAAATATGAATCTATGTTCATTTTTCTTCATATAGAAATCCAGTTGGACCAGCACCATTTGTTGAAGATGTTGTCTTTTTACCATTGAATGGTTTTGGATTCTTTGTCAAAAATCAAGTTTCCATAGGTTTATTTCTGGATCTTCTATTTGGTTCTATTGATCCACTATTCTGTTTCTATGCCAATACTATGCAGTTTTTATTACTATTGCTCTGTAGGACAGCTTGAGATCAGGGATGGGGATACCTCCAGGTGATCTGTTGTTGTACAGGATAGTTTTGGAAATTCTGGTTTTTTTGTTTCTCCATATGAAGTTGAGAACTTTTCTTTCAAGTTCTGTGAATAATTGTCTTGGTATTTGATGGGAATTGCATTGAATCTGTAGATTGCTTTTGGCAGAATGGCCATTTTCACTATATTAATCCTACCAGTCCATCAGCACGGGAGGTCTTTTAATCTTCTGATATCTTCTTCAATTTCTTTCTTCAAAGATTTAAAGTTTTTTTTTAACAAGTCTTTCACTTGCTTAATTAGAGTCACCCTATTGTTCTTTATGTTATTAGTGGCTACTGTGAATGGGTGTTGTTTCCCTAATTTCTTTCTTGGCCCTTTTATCTTTGGCATACAGGTGGGCTTCTGATTTTTTAAGTTGATTTTCTATCCAGCTACTTTGCTGAAGGTGTTTATCAATTGAAGGAGTTCTCTGGTTGAGTTTTTGGGGTCACTCATGTATATTATCATATCATCTGCAAATTGTGATACTTCGACTTATTCCTTTCCAATTTGTATCCATTTGATCATCTTTAGTTGTCTTATTACTCTAGCTAGAACTTCAAGTACTATGTTGAAGAGATATGGAGACAATGGGCAGCTTTGCTTAGTCCCTGATTTCAGTGGGATTGATTTAAGTTTCTCTCCATTGAGCTTGTTATTGGTTATAGGCTTGCTGTATATTGTCTTTACTATGTGTAGGTATGTGCCTTGTATCCCTGATCTCTCCAAGACTTTAAACATGAATAGGTGTTGGATTTTGTCTAATGCTTTTTCAGCCTCTAGGGAGATGATCATGTGGTTTTTCTACTTCCGTTTGTTTATGTGGTGGATCGCATTGATGGATTTCCATATATTGAACCACCCTTGCATGCCTAGGATGAAGCCTACTTGGTCATGGTGGATGATATCTTTTATGTGTACTTGGATTCGGTTTGCATGTATTTTACTGAGTATTTTTGCATCAATGTTCATAAGAGAGGTAGGTCTGAAGTTCTCTTTTTTTGTTGGATCTTTATTTGGTTTAGGTATCAAGGTGAATGTGGCTTCATAGAATGAGTGTGGCATTTTTCCTTCTATTTCTACTTTGTGGAACCCTTTATAGAGAATTGGTGTTAGGACTTCATTGAAGTTCTGGTATAATTCTGCACTAAAACGCTCTGGCCCAGAGCTTCTTTGGTAGGGAGGCTGTTGATGACTGCTTCTATTTCCTTGGGGAATATAGGTCTATTCAGTCGCTCTAAGTGATCTTGACTTAAATTAGGTAAATGGAATCAATCAAGAAAATCATCCATTTCATTTAGATTGTCAAATTTTGTGGCATATAGGCTTTGGTAGTAAGACCTAATGATTGTTTGGATTTCCTGAGTGTCTGGAGTTATGTCCCCCTTTTCATTTCTGATTTTTCTGATTTGGATAGTTTCTCTCTGCCTTTTTGTTAGTTGGTTAGGGGCTTGTCTTTGTTGTTGATTTTCTCAAAGAACCAGCTCTTGGTTTCATTGATTCTTTGAGTAGTTTTATTTGTTTCTAATTGATTGATTTTATCCCTGAGTTTGATTATTTCCAGCCTTCTGCTCCTTTTGCTCTTTTAGCTACTTTCCTGTTAGCACTGCCTTTATTGTATCCCATAAGTTTGGGTATGTTGTGCTTTTGTTTTCATTGAATTCTAGGAAGTCTTTTATTTCTTTATTTATTTCTTCCCTAACCAAGCTCTCCTTGAGTAGCAAGTTGTTCAGTTTCCAAGTATGTGCAGGGTTTTTGCTGTGTCTGTTGTTGTTGAGGTCCAGCTTTGGAACGTGATGGTGAGATAGGATACAAAGGACTATTTCAATTTTCTTGTATCTGCTGAGACTAGCTTTTTGACCAACTATATGGTCTATTTTGGAGAAGGTTCCATGAGGTGCTGAAAAGAAGGTATACTCTTTTGATCTAGGGTGAAAAATTCTGTAGACATCTATTAGGTCCATTTGATTTAGGGCCTCTGTATGTGCCCCTGTTTCCCTGTTTTGCTTCTGACTGGATGATCTCTCCCTTTGAGAGAGTGGAGTGTTGAAGTCTCCCACTATTAAGGTGTTGGGATCAATGTGTGATTTTAGTTTTAATATTGTTTGATTTATAAATGTAGGTGGTCTTGTATTTGGGACATAGATGTTCAAAATTGTGATGTCCTCCTCTTGGAATTTTTCCTTTGATGAGAAGGAAGTGCTCCTCCTCATCTTTCTTGATTTACTTTGGTTGAAAGTATATTTTATTAGATACTAGGATCCCTACCCCAGCTTGTTTTATGGGTCCATTTGCATGAAACACCTTTTTCTAGCCTTTTACTCTGAGGTAGTGTTTATCTTTCTTGCATAGGTGTGTTTCTTGGATGCAGGAGAATGTTTGATTCTGTTTCTGCAACCATTTTGTTAGTCTGTGTCTCTTTATTGGAGAGTTGAGTTCATTGATGTTGATAGATAATAGTGACCAATGACTGTTAGTTCCTTTTATTGTGGAGTAGGTGGCGTTACTATGATTCATTGCTGTTTTTTTTTTTCCTTTTTGTTGGGAAGTTATCTGAATCTTATATTTTCTTTGGTGTAGTTGTTTTCATTGAATTGGAGTTTTCCTTCTAGTTCCTTCTGTAGGGCTGGGTTGCTATGTGGATATTGTTTAAATTTTGTATTTTCACCGAATATTTTCTTTTCTCCATCTACATTTATTGAAAGCTTTGCTGGGTATAGTAATCTTAGTTGGCATCTGTGTTCCTTTAAAGACTGTGTGACCTCTGGCCAAGCCCTTCTGGCTTTCATAGTTTCTGATGAGAAGTCTGCTGTGATTCTGATAGCTCTATCTTTATATGTTACTTGACCTTTTTCCCTTGCTGCCTTTAATATTTTTCTTTGTTTTGTAGGTTTAGTGTTTTAACTATGATGTTACAAGAGGTATTTCTTCTCTGGTCTAGTCTATGTCCTGTTCTGTAGGCTTCTTGTGTGTTTATGGACATTTCTTTCTTTATGTTGGGAAAATTTTCTTCTATGATTCTTTTAAAAACTTTTTCGGTCCTTGGAGCCTGGAGTCTTCTTTTTCATCTATTCCTATTATTCTTAGTTTTTGTCTTTTCATGGCATCCTCGATTTCTTGGATGTGTTGTTTTGGGGACTTTTTCGATTTTATTTTTTCTTTGATTGAGGAATCAATTTCAGCAAGTGTATCTTCAGCTCCCAAGATTCTGTTTTCCATGTCTTGTATTCTGTTAGTGATGCTTACCTTTGTGGTTCCTGATCTTTTCTCTAAGTTCTCCAGTTCCAGATTTTTCTCGGTTTGTTTTTTCTTTATAGATTCTAATTCTGTTTTCATGCTTTGTACCATTTCCTTTATCTGACTGAATGTGTCTCCTATTTATTTTTTGCTTCCTCTCTGTATGTCTTTAATTGTTCCTCTATGTGGGTAGTTGTATTCTTCTGTATTTCTTTGAGGGCCTTGTTCATTTCCTCTTTTTGTTCCTCTAGTAACTGCATAAGCATAGCTTTAATATTATTTTCCTGTGTCTCTGCTGCGTTAAAATCTTCATTGTTTTTTGGGTATTTCTGGTGGTGCCATGGTGTCCTGAGTTTTGTTGTGTGAGTTCTTTTGTCGACCTCTGGCCATTTGTTTATATATAATCAAGGAGCTGTTTGTTCCTTGAAGCTGAACTTCAGAATGGAATTGTCAGTCTCTGGTGTCTGTAGTATTCTTCAAGAAGATTAGGGAGTTCCAGTGTTTTGAGAGTGTGTGTTGTTGCCTCAGTTGTTCCTGTGAGAGGAAAGGCCATAGGCACAGTTTCGTTGTTGGAGAGAGGGAGTAAGTGTGTGTGTGTGTGCACTGGAGCACGTGTGCTGGGAAGGTGTCTTAAAGGGGAGTGCTAGGGGAGTGCATATGTTTGAGCTATGGGATTTGGGAGCAAGTGCAGGAGACTATGAGGGTGCTAGCACATTTAGCAAGTGCAGACTGCAGGAAAGCACCTGTGCAGGTTTCTTGAATTCCCAGTATTCTTCACTCTGTGGCCGGTTCCAAAGGCTGGACTCTGAGGTCAGTGGGTGGTGCTGTGGGTGGGAAACTTACTCTGTTGTGAGCTCTCTGTGCCTGGCTCTGTTCTCTGTGTTAGAAGCTGTGATCACTGCAGGCTGGTTGCCACTCTAGTATGGAGGCTTAGTACCTGCCTCTGTGCTAGAGGCTGTGTGTCCTGGTTTGAGATGGCGGCTGGGGATGCTGCTCTGGTCTGGAGTCTCCGCATCCTGACCTGGGCTTGCTGCTAAGGGCTCCCCTCTGGTCTGGGTACTTGGTGCCTCCTTCTGAACTAGGGGTTGTGCACCCCAATCTGAGATGGTATCTGGGGACACCTTAATGTGGACCAGTTACTATATGCCCTGGTCCGGGGTGGTGGCTGGCGGCACTGGCACCATGGGAGGCATGTGTTCAGCTCAAGGCTAGCAGATGTGTGCCAGCCGTTTCTCCCAGGTCTGGAATGGTATCTGAGGTGCCTCAGTCTGGACAGGGAACTCTATCCCAGGTCAGAGATGGCGGCTGGTGGGATGGCAGGAAGCTGGCAGGGTGGTGGGAGGCTTCACAGTCAGCTCAGGGCTAGCAGCTGTGTGCCGCCTTTGCACCCATACTGGAATGGTTTCTGGGGTGCCTCAGCCTGGCCTGGAGACTGTGTGTCCCATTCCGGGCAGCTGTCAGCACCGAGGGAACCTGCGCTTTCAGATCAGTGCTGTGCACAGACAGTCACCAGGAGTTTTTCCAGGGATTAACTGGGTGTCCCTAGGACTTTCCTACTTGATTTTCTCACCTTAAGAATTCTGCTCACCTGGCAATCACAAATGCTGGTGCTTTAGGACCTAGATTTCAGTCTCCTGATCACTGCACTGACACTGCTATCCTTCTCCTCAGACACAGTGTCCTCCAGGGCCACCATCTTGGATCCTCCCAAGGCTATTTTTCTTAATGAAGAGTAGAAAATACAGTTTCTATCTAGGTTTGAGAAGATTAAATAAGATAGAAGGCCTGGAGAGATGTCTCAGCAGTTAAGAGTGTGTACTGTCCTTGTAGAGGACCCTACTGCAATCCCAGCACCCATGTCAGGCATCTCACAACTGCCTTGTAACTCCAGTTATATGAGTTTCAGCACCTTCTTCTGGCCTTCTCAGGCATTGACTCAAGTGCACAAACTCACATTCAAACATACACAGACACTGATTTCAGAAACAAAATTGGAAGGGTACCTTCAAGTTTCATTTGGTTGTCATCAACAAATGAATGCTCACAGAGGGACATATGAGTAAAGACAGTAATATAACTAAGTAGCATGGTTATCAACCTAATGTGGATGGATATATTGTAGGGTTAGAAGTTTGGTGAGCCTAAGCAGCATTTCTTTTTTCATGGTTGTCTTATCTGCACTTCCCAGTGGGCTTTCTGTAAGGCAGTAGAAACTTGGAAACCTATCCAGGTTAGAATTTGAAAAGTAGAGTAAGGTAGGGCAGAGAGCAGTCATTATGCAAAAAAAAAAAAAAAACAACTCTAAATTAAAACAGTCTTTACTGAATGAATATTGAGATCGTATATGTGGGAACTGAAGAGTAGTTCTGGCTTAAAGAAGCACATGTATCAACAGAATAGTACATGCTAGTCCTTTAAAATTAGTAAGAACTTGAGACATGTTGTTGGGGAGAAATTTTCCAGAAGATGGTAAATGACTAAGGCATTCTCAGGAAGAGAATGAACCCCTATGGTCTTTGGCAGAAGCATTACGGCTCAGTTTACTGGGGATTGAAATGGAAACTGCCAGAAATAAGAGTGGAATTAGAGCTGAGAGAACCTTGATGGCAGTTGTAAACTCCATAAGTAACAAACAGCAAATTCTTGTTATTTTTAATAGGAAAGTGAGAGTCCATCCATATTCAGCAAGACCAGCTGGTGACAGGGAAAGAGTAGCATGTGTAATGGCATTGTGCAAGGAACTAGAAGAGTGTGGCCTAGGCGCAGATTGTGATAGCAAAGAAAAAGAAGGAAGAACTTTCATGTGCTGATGCCCTGTTATGCACCACAAACTAGGGAAGAATTAAGGCTTGACAAGAATGAACACAAGGCTATAGACTTTGCTGAAATAGGGTCTCTACTGTTGAGAAACTTATAGGAAAGAGAAGAGATAGACATGTAATAAATAATCTACTACAAAATCGTAGTAATATACATGAACAAACTGAAGTGCAGAGAAGAGGTGGTTAACAGCTTTTGGAAGGCTGTGGTGATCACAACAGACCAGCTAACATTTAACACTCCAGAACAGGAAACAGGTAAACTTTGGGCTCTGTCCGCCTTGTCCTTCTGCCACCTTCACACACAACTGTAGACAAGGTACTTATGAATTTGAACTGTGTGTGGTGGTGATACCTTTGCCTTGAAGAGGCAGGGAATGTAGGAGTTCAAGGCTACACTTCTTCTACATAGTGTTACTCCCAGCTAATCAGATTACTATCCTAAGACTCTGCCTCAAAAAAAAGCCATGTATTTGTTGTTTCCATATACTAGGTGCTTGTCTGCACTCAGTTGGCAATGTAAGAAGGCTGAATTGTGTGCTTGATACAGAATGAAATTTTGGTAAACTGGAAGAACAGACAAAGCAGAGATTATGGGAGAAGGAATGGATTGTTTGAGTTCGGGCTGTGCAAGGAAGGAATAACATCGATAAGATGAAGGACTCAGGTCAAATGAGAGATTTGTATATTGTTATTTTTAGTAAGGTTTCAGAAGAGGTATGTGGGGGAGGCTTAAGTGGATTTGCTAAAGTTGCTAGGGGATAGACATCATGATAAAAGATGACTGAAGAGAATCAAAGCTTCCTGGGAGGGTTTGTGTGTGTGAACTACGTATCCAGTGTATACAAAAATACAAAATATCCTAGGCAAATACATTACCTGATCCCACATGGACAAGAGTAAATTTTTCTCCAGTCCACTGCTAGAACTGTGAGCAGTGCAGAATTTGGATGAGTAATTGTAAGCCATGGCCTTTGGGTACTTCCTAGCATATGTTTTTAAAAAATATTTTTTGTTGTGTTTATCAACTCACAGAGACTGTTATAGTATGCACAAAATCTGCAAAAGTTAGTGCCAGACAAAATTCAAGCACAGAGAAGTAGATGTGTATACACCATCCAACTCCTAACCAAGAAAATGTTTGCAATTGATACCTGCTGGGAAATGGGAAAAATCAGTTTTCATCAGTAGAGTGACACTCAGTCTATATCAGTCACAGTCCAAGGCAGGTTGCATCCTTAAGAGTAGTTGGGTAACATGAAAAGGACTCCGTGGTGTTTTGTTTTATTTTAAGAGAGAAATATGAAGTTGGGTGGGTGCAGGAAAGCATCTGGGATGAGTTTGGGGAGGGAAGTATGTATGATCAAGTATGAAATGATTTTAAAATAATAAAATGATTTTTGCTGAATTCAGTCTGTGGGGTGTGTGCATGCATGTGCATTTGTACTATGTCTTGTGTGTGGAGGAAGTCTGAGCACTTGAGGGAATTTGTTCTTTCCATCACATAGGTCCTAGAGATCAAATACATATGGTCAGGATTATGGCCAGTGCTTTGCTTTTCCACATTTTTAATTGGCCATCCAGCCCTTTTCACTGTGATACCTTTATCTTTTAAAAATGCATTTATTTATAGGAATATATGTGTGTACATGTGGTGAGCCAGGTCGAAGCTGCTTTGGCAGCTGTTTGATATGCTAGTCTCAGCACAGGAAGACAGGTTTTTTCCAGGCCTTCCCTTGGAGACAGGGAAGGATTTGCAAGTCCATTCGCCTTTTGTTTAGTGACAGCAGGTGGGAGAGCTTGCTTGAAGTCTCAACTCTGCCTCACTTCCTTGTGAAAATTAACCCCTCCTGTAAACTCTTTGTATAAATAAAGAAGGCTGTCTGCTCTCGTGGCTTTTCTGATGCTGAGCGTATTGATGCTCTAGGGCTCATTAGGGCCATGAGCAAGCGGCCAGAAGCCTCTAGGAACATAATTATGTGTAGTGTGCATTATTAATTTCAATCCTCACTCCTGACTCAGAACCCCATTCTGCTCTGCTGGCGGGCTCCGGCATGTACATCTATGTGGCATACATCTACCACTGAGTGTTTGTAGAGACCAAAAGACAGCCTACAGGGGTAGAGTCTCTTCTTTTACCATGTGGGACCCCGTGGTTGAGGTCAGTCATTAGGCCTACTAACAAGAACCTTTAACCACTGAGTCATCTCACTAGCTGTTTTTCTCCATTAGGGCCAAGTGTGGTGGTGCACACTTTTAGTCTTAGCACTTGGGAGGCAGAGGCAGGCAGATCTTTGTGAGTTCAAGGCTATCCTGGTCCACATAGTCAGTTCTAGGCCAGCCAGGGCTACTTAATGAAATCATATTAAAAACAAACAAACCCTACAAACCAAAACTGAAATAATTTTAATTAACACATCAAATATAGGTTCTATTTTCCATTTTCATACCTACTTAGTTTTGATTGTTGTCCCTCTATCACAGCTTTCTGCCTCTGCCCCATATCCTTCCATTCCCAGTAGTTCCCCTTTTACTTTTGTATCTTACATGCATTACTAAACTTCTTGCTCTTCTATTAAGTTACTTTTTATGTCTCTCATTGGCCCCTTTCTGACTTCTATACTACCCCCACATAAGTGCATCATAGAAATCAAAATATAGGGTCTGCATATGAAAGAGAACATGTGCTGTTTGTCTTTCTGAGCAAGAATTATCTTATTTAATGCAATTTTTCATTTCCATTCATTTTGCTTGTTTAAATCAAATTCTGTTGTGTATTTGTACCATATTTTTTAAAAAGTCGTTTTATCACTAGAGGGATATTTAGGCTGATTCTTTTTAATGGCTATTGTGAATACAGCAGCAATAAGCATGCAGTGTTGCAGATAGGCTCACCTGGACAAGACAGGATCACCTGGACATGACAGGCACAGCGGTATATGATAACCTCAGCTAGAGACAGCTTTAATGGAGACAGACTCAGCTGGTCATAGCAAGCTCAGGTGGAGACAGGATAAGCTCAATATGGCAGGCTCAGCTGGATGCAGGCTCAGGTACACATGACAAGCTCAGCTGGATACTGGCTCACCTGGACAAGACAGGCTCAGTTGGACATTACAGACACAACTGGACATGACAGGCTCACCTGGACTTGACAGGCTCAGCCAGACATGACAAGTACAGCTGGAGACAGCTTCAATAGAGACAAACTCAGCTGGACATAAAAGGGTCAGCTAGAGACAGGCTCAAATGGACATGACAGGCACAGCTGGACATGAGAGTCTCAGTAATAGACTGGCTCAGAAGGCCATGACAAGCTTAGCTGGACATAAGAGGCTCAGCTGTATATGAGAGTCTCAGTGGGACATGAGAAGGTCAGCTGGATATATCAGGCTCAGCTGCACCTGACTGGCTCCACTGGACAAGACAGGCTCAGTTAGAAATGCAGGCTCAAATGTACATGACAGACTTAGCTGGAGATAAGCTGAGCTGGAAACAGGCTCAATTGGTCATTACAGGCTCTGCTACAGATAAGCTCACCTGGACAGGACAGGCTCCGTGGGATATGACAAGCTCAGCTGGAGATAGCCTTAATGTGATAAATTCAGCCAGACAAGGCAGACTCAGCAGAACACAAGATCAACTGGACATGACTGGCTCTGCTGGATGTGAAAAGCTAAGCTGAAGATAGGCTAAACTGTACATGACAGGCTCTACTGCACAAGACAGGCTCAGTTGGACATGGAGGCTCAAATGTATATGACAGACCCAGCTAGAGACAGGCTCAGCTTGAGACTGACTCAGCTGAGACAGACTCAAATGATCATAAGCTATGCTGTAGTTAGGCTTGCATGGACAAGACAGGCTAACCTGGACATGATAGTCTCAGAGGGACATGACTAACTCAGGTGGAGATAACCTCAATGGTGACAGGCTCAGCTGGCGGTGACAGGATCAACTGGTGACAGGCTCAAATGGACATGACAGGCACAGCTGGACATGAGAGTCTCAGAAGTAGACAGGATTGATTGGTCAGGCTCTAATGAATGTGAAAAGCTTAGCTGGAGACAGGGTCAGCTAGACATGACATGCTCAGATGCACCTCACAAGCTCCACTGGACATGACAGGCTCAGTAGGACATTGCAAGCTCAGCTGTAGACAGGCTCAATGGAGACAAGCTCAACAGGCAGTAACAGGTTAGTCTGTACATTGTAAGCTCAGCTGAATATGCTATGATCAACTGGACATGAGAAGCTCAGGGAGAAAGGACATTCTCTGTGTGACTTACAGGCTAATTTGTACATGATAGGGACAGTTGGGCATGGCAGGCTCAGCTAGAGAAAAGCTCAGCTGGACAGGATAAGCTCAGGTGCACACCAGATTATCTGGACAAGAAAGGCTCAGTTGGACATGACAGACGCAGCTGAACTAGACAGGTTCAAGTGGACATGCAGGTTTAGATGGAGACAGGCTCTTCTGGACATGAACTGCTCATCTGGACATGACAGGCTCAGCTGAGCATGAAAATATCAGCTGGACATCACAGGATTTCAAGGAGACAGACTCAGCTGGACAGGACAGGCTAAAGTCAACCTGAGAGGTTCAGGTGGAGACAGGTTCAGATGTACAGGACTACATCTGCTGGAGACAGGCTCAGATGTACTTGACAGGCTCAGCTTTCCATGTCAGGCTCAGCTGGACTTAATAGCATCAGCTGGAGACAGGGTCAGCTTGAGACTGGCTCAGCTGAAGTCAGGCTCACATGGACAAGACAATCTCAGTTGGACATGACAGTCTCAGCTAGAGAGTACATGCTCAGTTACAAATAGGCTCACTTGGACATGAAAAGATGAACTGAACATGTCAGGCTTAGCTGGAGAAAGGATCAACATGAGACTGGCTCAGCTGGAGACAGACTCAATTGGTCATAATAGGCTCTGCTGCAAAGAGGCTCACTTCACAAGACAGGCTCACCTGAACATGATAGGCTCAGAGGGACATGACACGCTCAGCTGGAGACAGCCTCAGTGGTGACAGCCTCAGCTGGAGGTGACAGGATCAGCTAGAGACAGGCTCAGATGGACATGATAGGGATAGCTGGACACGAGAGTCTCAGCAATAGACAGGAAAAACAGGACATGACAGGCACTGCTGGAAATGAGAGACTCAGCTGGACATGACAAGCTTTTCTGGATGTGAAAGGTCCACTTGGATACAGGCTCAGCTAGACAGGGTAGGCACAGCTAGATGTGAGAGTCTCAGTAGTAGACAGGATCAGATGGACATGACAAGCTCTGCTAGTGTGAAAAGGTCAGCTAGAGATATGACAGGCACATCTGGAAATGACAATCTCAGCTGGACATTTTATGCTCAGCAGGAGACAGGCTCAGCTGTACTGTACAGGCTAAGATTGACATGAGTGTTCAACTGGAGAGTTCAGGCTTAGCTGCAGATAGGCTCACATGGACATGACAGGCTCACTTGGACATGACAGACTCAGTGAGACATGAAAAACTCAGCTGGACATTACAGGCTAAAGCAGGACACAGGATCAACTAGACATACTGGCTATGCTAGATGTGAAAGGCTAAGCTGGAGACAGGCTCAGCTAGACATGACAAGGTCAACTGGACATACAAGGCTCAGCTGGACCTAACAGGCTCCACTGGACAAGGCATGTTCATTTGTACATGACAGGCTCAACTGGATATGACAAGATCAGCTGGAGACAGCCTAAATTGAGACATACTCAGACGTATACGGCAGGCTCAGCTGGAAACAGGCTCAGATGTGCATGACAGGCACAGCTGTGCATAAGAATATCAGCAGTAGACAGTAAAACCTGGACATGACAGGCTCTGCTGGATGTGAAAAACTCAGCAAGAGAAAGGCTCAGCAGTCCATGACAGGCTCTTAGACAGGACTATCTAAGCAGGAGATGACAAGGTCTGTTGCACATACCAGACTCCCCCTCAAATGACAGGCTCCACACTGCACAGCATGAGCTAACTGACCATGCAGTGACTCTAGAGCAGATAGGGGAGGATGGCTATGGTTACTTATGTAATTAAGAAGGGAGTTTCTGGGAGATCCAAGATGGCTGCCAGGAGAAGACACTGTGTCTGAGGAGTAGGACAGCAGAAACAACGCAGCAACCAGGAGACTGAACTCTGGGACCTAAAATGCCAGCATCTGTGATTGCCAGGTGAGCGGAACCCCTACGATGAGAAAATCAAGTGGGAAAACCCTAGGGACACCCAGTTATTACCCGGAAAAATCTCTGGGTGAACAGCAGCGCGCAGGCGCCCGCACCCACCATAATAGACTGGATCACACAGTCTCGCAGGCAGTCTGAGGAGGAAGCGGGTTCCGTTTTCACTGACCTGTACACTGTGAGCACACACTGCACCCAGGTTCTGCTTCAACCCACAGGTGTACAGCAGGCGCACACCTATCGCCAGAACCACCCCATACTGAGAGGGTCGGGAGACCGATTTGACCAGTCTGCACACTGTGGGCACACACTGCACGCTTCCGCCAGCAAAAACCTCAGTCCATGTGTGAGTCCGCGGGAAAGTTGGGGAAGGACCCGAGTTCTGCTTCAACCCGCGGGTGTACGGCAGGCACACACTGATCGCTGGAATCACCCCAGACTGAGAGGGTCCTGGGATCGTCTTGACTAGACTGCACACTGAGGGTGAACACTGCACGCATCCACCAGCGTCCCAGGCCAGACAGAGAAGGCCTCGGGGACCATTTCAGACAGGCCTGCATACAGCGGATGCACACCAACCCAAACCCACTGTGTGTGCCCCAAATGTCATCTCAGACTGTGGTGCACAGCTCCTGGCCCAGAAGGGGGCGCCAAATCTCCATTCCAGGGGAGAGCCCTTAGCAGCAAGCCCAGGGCGGAGCACACAACCCCCAGCTGACATCTCAAACCCGGACTCTCAGACTCTAGCACAGAGTGAGAAGTAAAACCTCCAGACCAGAGGGGTGACCAGCCTGCAGTGCTCACAGCTTCTAGCACAGAGCACGAAGCCGAGCACACAGAGCTCACAATAGAGTTCAACTGAGACAACAGCACACACTAACAAACCACCTGAAATCCCTGATTTCCTTGAAGAATACTCCTGACACAAGAGATTGACAGTTTCAGACTGAAGTACAGCATTAAAGCACAAACCACTCGGGGATAATATATAAACAAATGCCCAGAAATCAGCGAAAGAACTCACCAAACAGAAATCAGGACACCATGGCCCGACCAGAAACACCCAAAAGCAGTGGAGATTTTAATTCAGCGGAGAGACAGGAAAATTATGTTAAAGCTTTGATTATGCAGATATTGGAGGACAAGAGGAGAGACAAAAAGAGGAAATGAACAAGGCCCTCAAAGAAATGGAGAAGAAATTAACTGCCCACATACAGGAACAATCAAAGATAAACAGAGAGGAAAGGACCAAAATAGGAGACATAGTCAATCAGTTGAAGGAAACGGTAAAAAGCATGAAAACAGAATTAGAATCTATAAAGAAGACACAAAGGGAGAAGAACCTGGAACTGGAGAACTTAGAGAAAAGATCAGGAACCACAAAGGTCAAGAGATGGAAGAGAGAATCTCGGGAGCGGAGGATACACTGGCTGAAATGGATTCCTCACTCAAGGAAAATAAAAAATCGGAAAAATCCCAAGCACAAAACATCCAAGAAATTAAGGATGCCATGAAAAGATGAAACGTAAGAATAATTGGAATAGATGAAAAAGAAGACTCCAGGCTCACACGACCGGAAAATATTTTTTAAGAAAATCATAGAAGAAAATTTTCCCAACTTAAAAAAAGAAATGTCCATAAACATACAAGAAGCCTACAGAACACCAAATAGACTAGACCAGA
>JAQQSO010001414.1:0-66360 GCA_028658305.1 Pachyuromys duprasi
AAGCTTCTGTAAAGCAAAGGACACTGTCATCCGAACAAAATGACAGCCAACAGATTGGGAAAGGTTCATTACCAATCCCACTTCTGACAGAGGGCTAATATCCAGTATATATATAAAGAACTCAAGAAGATAAAAAGCAAGGAACCAAATAATCCAATTAAAAAATGGGGTATGGAGCTAAAAAGAGAACTGACTGTAGAGGATTATAGAATGGCAGAAAAACACTTAAAGAAATGCTCAACGTCCTTAGCCATCAGGGAGATGCAAATCAAAATGACTCTGAGATTTCACCTTACACCCTCCAGAATAGCTAAGATCAAAAACTCTAGTGACAACGTATGCTGGAGGCTGTGGAGAAAGAGGAACCCTCCTCCATTGCTGGTGGGAATGCAAACTTGTAAAACCACTCTGGAAATCAGTTTAGCGCTTTCCTAGACAATTAGGAATAGTGATTCCTCAAGACCCAGCTATACAACTCTTAGGCACATATCCAAAAGATGTTCAAGTATACAACAAGGACATTTGCTCAGCCATGTTCGTGGCTGCTTTATTTGTAATAGCCAGAACCTGTAAACAACCCAGATGTCCCTCAGTTGAGGAATGGATACAGAAATTGTGGTACTTTTACACAATGGAATACTACTCAGCAATTAAAAAGGAGGAAATCATGAAATTTGCAGGCAAATGGTTGGACCTGGAAATGATCATCCTGAGTGAGGTATCCCAAAAGCAGAAAGAAACATATGGTATATACTCACTTATATAGACATATAGGGTAGGAAGTTCAAGCTGAAATCTACACACCTAGAGAGGATATACAGGAAGGAGGACCCAGGTTGGTATGATCAATGCTTGTTTGGATGAACAAATGGGATGGACATTGAGTTGGGGAGAAAACAAGCAACAGGACAGGAGCATGCCAAGGAGGTCCACTGGGGGGATCAATGTAGTGATGTATCTGAGCAGATATTAAGACTCGTGATCAATCCTTTGGCAGAGAAAGAGAAGTAATGATAGACCTGGGGGAGGTTGGGGAGAGTTGGGGAGAACAAGAGCTCCACAAAGACCAAACTGAGCAGGGCACAGGGTTTTTGTATGAAACAGTTTCTACAATCAAGGACCATGTGTGGATGTGGCCTGGAACCCCTGCTCAGATGGCACCCATGATAGCTAGGTGTAGGATTGAAGACCCTAGTGAGGGAAACAGGGACTGTTTCAGTCAAGATCTTGATGGCTGACTCTTTGACCCTCCCCCATACAAGCTGGGGAGTGACAGATTGGCTAGATCCCAGGGGAGGACATTGCAGCCAGCCCTGAAGAGACAGGATGACCTGGGGTTGGATGGAAGGGGAGGAGGTCCTCCCCTCTTGGTGGACTTGGAGGTGGCGGGGAGGAGGGAGATGAGGGAGGGAGTGGGAGGATGGGAGGGAATGAGGGAAGGGGATATGCCTGGGATTCAAAGTACCTAACCTGTGATTGAGATAAAAGTAAATAAATTAAAAAATAAAATAAAATTAAATGAAAAAAACATAGTCAAGGTGAGCTCTGGGGGACTTATGCGGATACAGCTCCCCTGCCTTTGTTTTAGACAGATGATTTTTGGTCATCAAATGGGCTCTTTCTCTATACCTTGACCCATAGGATTGTAAGGTATGCCAATTTTATGTCCTATAGCAAATTGTTTACAAAAGTGTGCAAAAGTTGTGTTTGTATATCCAGGACCATTGTCTGTTTTAATTTGTGTCAGAACATTAAGAATGGGAAAAGTATATAAGCAAAGGGCCATGTTATGATGGATAGATTCACCAGATTGCAAGGATGCTAATAAAAACCCTGAACAAGTAAAAAAAAAAAAAAAAAAAAAATGAAGGGAGTTTCTAAACACTTAAAAGAACAGGCTAGCTTTACAGGTTGCTTTATAAATTCTGTACTGAATGTTAAAGTAAATTCTCCTAGCACTTTTGCAGAAAGCAGTAAGAAGAGCTAGTGAATTGAAACAAGACCCCACCCCATTTCTAAGGAATGTGAAAGGTCTCCTCCCCACCATGGTGGAGTGTCCAGATCTGCAGTAGAGAAAACGTTGCCTAGCAACCTGCCCAGAGGTCACTGCTTGCCCACCCACATTGGGGTAGGATCAGATGGGCTTGGCCCCTAAAATGAACCAATCATTTAAAAAGGCAACTACCCAATCCAGTGTTGCCAAGCCTGCAACCCCTGAGATTCCTGTCCTTCTCCCTTTAAAAACTTCAGCCTTTTGTTTCTCCTTGCTGTCCCTTGCAGCTTGTGTGTGTGTGTGTGGGGGGGCAGTCCCATCATGATGGCTCAAATAAAACTTCCTCTTGCTATTGCAAAGATACTCGGTCTCATGAGTTCTCTTCACCCCTCAGGAAGTTAGGATCCCCCCCACCCCCAATTGGGCCTAACAACACTAAGGTCATCAAGCATTATTAGACATTGTCACATTTGTTAAGGTGTCCTAACAAGTGCATACCTTTAACAGCACAGAGCTCAGACACCCTGGGTAATTAATCTTGCTTTTATATACTTCAAGTTCCTTTACTTTAAGCCCATCCCTCCAAATTTGTTTGGAAATACCCAACCTCAAGAAATAAACAAACAAACAAACAAAGAAAAAATGAACAAGTACAGTGAAGGGTAGGGAGACATAAGAAAACGTATTTCTTGGGGAGTAGCAGCCATGGTGTCAGGCCAGCTCTGCTCCTACAGAGCAGACTCCATATGTCAACCTTGTATTTCCAGGTCAACTTCTATGACTGCTCAAGCTAGTGCATGAGATTATAAAGGCTCACTCTGTAGCAAAATGTTAGCCTAATATTTGTTAGCTCTGAGATTCAGAAGTCTATGTCTAAGAGACAAAAGCAAGAACTGTAGGAAAATGGTAATAATGAACCAAAAATGAGACAGCCATGTGACAAAAGTTTTATCTCAGAAGGCTGCTTTTATGCTGAGTAGTACAACATATTCTCAAGTAGCTTGACTGTTAGCACCTGTACCATCTGTGTGTAATCAAGAGGTGCCAGAGTGACTGCTGTTGGCATTTTTCAATTTTCCATTACCTGTATTATTATCTCTTTTGCTCTCTTCTGTTTCCACAAACTACTATGCTAATTAGCTTATATGGACAACATTCCACAACCCAGCGTTACCTGGTAAAAGGAAACTTCAGTCAAGGAATGGCCCAGATCTCATTGGTTTTTATCTATCACTTGATTAATGATTGATGTGGCTGGGACCAGCCCATAGTGCATAGCACCATCCCTAGGGAGGCTGGCCTGAATTGTATAAGAAAGCTAACTGAGCATGACATAGAGAATGGTCCAGAAAGATGCATTCTTCTATGATTCTTCCTTCAACAATCCTGCTTCAAGTTCCTACAGCTTTTGAAAGCTGTTTCTGGTCAGGTTCTTTTTGCAGCAACAGAATTAAACTAGACTACTCTTCATTTTTCCTTATACCTGAAAAATAAGAAAAAAAAAAGATTTAGAACATGCCAAAGAGTTCTGCATGAACCTTGATAATTGTTCTCCTCTGTTCTCATTTGTATGGTAATAACTGCACTGTAGGACACCTTGTGTGTTAGAGCAGGCAGCAGAAAGAATCACTGAATCCCAGAAACAGGACATCACAGTTCTTAACCTTCTTGATTTTATGCTCAAGACTATGCTGCAACCTTCCTAAGCCTCATGTTTTCATGTTTATGACAGATATAAGAAGTACTAACTCCTGAAGTTGTGAGAATAAACTGCATTGTATATGTAAAAGCATGTTATAAGCTTAAGTTTACTCAGCAAAAAGTCAATGCTATGAAGAACAACAGCTGCTACAGAAGGAACCCTGCCAACTGTAAGAAACATGTCAAAGTCTGTTTTTAGAACAAAAGCCTGGCTAGTGATACAGCACCAATTAACAAAACTTTTTTATCTACAAGATTAATTTTGTACAAAAATTATAAATGTCAACTTAGTCCAAAGTAATTTAGCACATAATATTTTAACTATCCCGAATAATCTTGGGACAGGGAATAGTACCGTTTATTCTCTGTTACATTTTAGGCAACCTCCATGAAAGTGAGTAGTTTCCTTGAAAATAAGCTAGACTACTTTGCCCTAATACAAGACTTGAGAGACTAATATGGAACATCATTCTGACCTGGTTAAAAAAATAAGTATGGCTGCAGCTTTAATTTCAATTCACATACAGCAAAAAAAAAAAAAAAAAAAAAATCAAGCTGAAGATCTCACCTGAAGCTGAGAGTGTTCCAGAACTGCCCACCTTCTAGAGATCATGCTTGGTGTGACCTGTTCCTACCAGGGACAGAGGGCTGCTAACAAGTCAATAATGGTGATTAGACATCTCTTTTAGTACTTGACTGCACAGTGTTACAGTTTTCATATAGCTGACACACCCTTTCTATAAACTGCTCTTACTTACTTTGATGACTATGCTCTCAGCCTATAGGTTGCCCTGTAGAGAAGACCCTGTGACAAGGAACTGAAAACTGCCTGTCATAACTGAAAGCAAAAACAGCTCTCAGCCCATCAGCTGGAAGGCAAGCCAATCCTTGTCGCAACCTTCTGAGATTCAAGTGGATATCTCCTCAGTTAATTTGTATAAAACTCTGGCCCTGCATGACGCCTAGATGGCTAGAAAAAGAAGGTGCCTATCCCTAGTACCTAAGGCACCTAAGGGGTGCCTATCCCTAGTACCCATATGTAAATAAATGGGAATGCTGTTTTGTTGAGACAGGCTATATATTATTAAATGTATATGGGTGTTTTGCCTGCATGTACATCTGTGTGTATGGTGCCCCCAGAGGTCAGAAGAGGGCCTCAAATACCCTGGGACTTTAGTGACAAATGGGATTTGGCTATCATGTGGGGGCCAGAGATCTTAACTGCTGAGCCACCTCTCTAGTCCCCAAAAAGGATACTTTTACGTAGCACAGACTGGACTTGAACTCTTTATTCTCCTGTCTCAGTCTTCTGAGCACTAGGATTACAAGACTGTGCCACTAGGCCTGCCTTAAACATAGTGTTTGAAGATGCTCAATTTGTGACAATCAGCAGGAGATACAGAATATGTCATTCAACTATACTAAAATATTTTATACGAAGACAATATTTCATATTGTGAATCCCGTAGTTTTAAAACGTGAAGTGGAAGGTGGTTGCTCAGTGGATAAAGTGAGTACTTGCTGCACAAACCTGAGTTTTCATCCCCAGTACCCTTATGGATTTGGTGGCCCAACTGTATTCCCAGCTTTCAAAAGTCAGATAGGGAACTCTAAGGTACAACTTGCTAGCTAAACTAACTGAATCTGTATTCAGTGAGAGACCCTGCGTCAATAAATATAATGGAGAATGATAGATAAAGACATTGACATCAACCACGGACTTCACACGCATATCTACAGGTGGGCATCCATACACTTATGAACATGTACACACACTACATACACCAAACAAAAAAAAGAAGGTAATTTCCAAGACTGCTAAATATGCCTGCCATCCTGTGGGCACTAAGGCACATAGACTATTAGTTTTTGAGTCCAGCCTAAGCTACAGAGCCAGTTCTAAGCCACCATGACCTATAAAGCAAGATCCTGTCTAACGAATTATTAAAAAAATGCTGAATTAGAAAAGAAAGAGATAACAACTGAATACAACATTATTTTCCTTTATTTTTCAGGGAGATAAAAGATAGTGTATTCTATGCCAAATATGAGTGATGGTTATCCAGGAACAGGTTGAGGCTGCCCAGAATGATGCATTCTATGTGGAAGTGCTTATGTGCACTTCTACAACCATGAAACAAAACTTATAAATCAAAGCTCTGGGAAGGACAACAGTGAAGCATGCTACAGCAGAGTAGGGAAACCTTGAGATGTATCTGATGACAGTCTTAGTGTTTGCCATGGTAGTCAAAAGAGATGATAGATCAAATACAATAAATGGATATTGAATGGACAGTCCCAGATAACTTAAGGTTTAGATTTGTACTGTTCCAACTCTTCTGATCAGGAAGTTTCAGATCACTCTTCCAGCCTTGTAGAACCTTGAATACAGGTGCAACTTTTTTTCTGGTATCTTCAGCTTCCATTTGCTACTCCTTTACAGAAAGATCCTTACTGTCATACCCATCACCTTTTGGTGTCTATGTCTTTTCTTCTAATGGATATAAGCCAATATCAGGCTCAGAAAGGGTGTTGGCTGTGCCCGGTCCATTGTTCCTCAAAAGTAGTATACTATGACTTGACTTTTACTATCTTTGGAAAAATACTTTTAAAAAATTTTGTGTTTTTATTAATTACATTTTATTCACTTTGTAGCCCAGCTGTAGTCCCTTTCCCCATCCCCTCCCAATTCCACCTTCCCTCCATCCCTCTTTTTCTCCTATGTCCCTCCCCCAGCCCAATGATAAGGGAGGTCCTTCTCCCATTCCATCTGACCCTAGTCTATCATGTCTCATCAGGACTGGCTTCATTGTCTTCCTCTGTGCACTGGTAAGGCTGCTGCCCCCTCACGTGGAGATAATCAAAGAGCCAGATCCTGAGTTCATGTCAGGAACACTATTACTGGAGAACCCTCTTGGACACTGAACTGCCATGGGCTACATTTGTGCAGGGGTTCTGGTTATCTCCATGCATGGTCATTTTTTGGAGTATCAGTCTCAAAAAACCTGTGCACAGATTTTGTCGTTCTGTTACTCTCATTGTGGAGCTCCTGTCACCTCCAGGTCTTTCTCTCTCCCCTTTCTTTCATAAGATTCCCTGCATTTAGTCCAAAGTTTGGCTAAGGGTCTCAGCATCTGTGTTGATACCCTGCTGATTAGAGTTGTTCAGAGGCTCTCTGTGGTAGGCTCCTGTCCTGTTCCCTGTTTTCTCCCTCTTCTGATGCCCATCCTGTTTGCCTTTCTGAATGAAGATTGAACATCTTACCCAGAGTCGTACTTCTTGATTAGCTTCTTTAGGTGTATAGATTTTAGTGTGATTATCCTATCTTATAGGTCTAGTATCCACTTACAAGTATTTATCATGTGTGTGTTTCTGCTTCTGGGATACCTCACTCAGGACAATCTTTTCTAGATCCTACCATTTACCTGAAAATTTCATGATTTCCTTGTCTTTCATTGCTGAGTAGTATTCCATTGTGTACATGTACCACCATTTCTGTATCCATTCCTCAACTGAGGAGCATCTAGGTTGTTTCCAGGTTCTGGTTATTACAAATAAAGCTGCTATTAACATGGTTGAGCAAATGTCCTTGTTGTATATGTGAGCCTCTTTTGGATGTATGCCTAGGAGTGATATAGCTGTATATTGAGGCAGCACTGTTCCTAATTATCTGAGAAAATGTCAGGTTGATTTCTAAAGTGGTTGAAAAACTTACATTCCCACCGGAAATGGAGTAGGGTTCCTCTTTTTTCCACATCCTCTCCAGCATGTGTTGTCACTTGAATTTTTGATCTTAGCCATTCTGATTGGTTTAAGTTGAAATTTCAGGGTTGCTTTGATTTGCATTTCCTTGATGACTAATGACTTGAGCACTTTAATTGTTTCTCTGCCATTTGATTTTCCTCTATTGTGTTCCGCTATTTAGCTCTGTACCCCATTTTTAAAATTTGGTTACTTGGTTTGTTGCTGTGTAACTTCTTGAGTTCTTAATATATTCTGGATATTAGCCCTCTGTCAGATAAAAGGTTATTGAAGATCCCTTCCCAAACAATAGGCTATTGTTTTGTTTTGATGACAGTGTCCTTTGCTTAACAGAAGCTTTTCAGTTTCATGAGGTCCCATTTCTTGATTGTTGATCTTAGAGACTGTGCTGTTGGTGTTGTACTCAGGAAGTTGTCTCCTGTGCCAATGAGTTCAATGTTCTTCCCCACATTTTCTTTTAACAGGTTTAGTGTCTCTGGCTTGATATTGAGGTCTTTGATCCATTTGAACTTTAGTTTTGTGCAGGGTGATAAGTATGGATCTGTTTGCATTTTTCTACATGTAGACTTCCAGTTAGACCTGCACCAATTGTTGAAGATGCTATCTTTTTCCACTGTATATTTTTGCCATCTTTGTCTAAAATCATGTGTCCATGAATGTGTGGGTTCATATCAGAGTCTAATATTTGATTACATCGATCCACTACTTGGTTTCTATGCCAGTACCATGTAGTTTTTGTTACTGTTGATCTATAGTGCAGCTTGAGATCAGGGATGGAGATACCTCCTGGAGATTTTTATTGTGGAGGATTATTTTGATGATTCTGGGTTTCTTGGAGATCTTTATTGTGGAGGATTGTTTTGGTGATTCTGGGTTTATTGTTATTCTATATGAAGTTGAGAATTTTTCTTTCAAGGTCTTTAAAGAATTGTGTTGGTAATTTAATGGGAATTGCATTGAATCTGTAGAACGCTTTTAGTAAGGTGGCCATTTTTACTATGTTAATCCTTCCAGGGAATGATCATGTGAGATCTTTCCATCTTCTCATATCTTCTGTTTCTTTCCTTAGACACTGAAAGTTTTTCTTTTTTTTCATACAAGTCTTTAACTTGCTTGGAAAGAGTTACACCAAGGTACCTTATGTCCTTTTGGCTATTGGGAAAGGTGTTGTTTCCTTAATTTCTTTTTTTAATTTCATTTTTTATTAATTGTACTTTATTTACTTTGTATCCCCCCTGCAGCTCCCTCCCTCTTCCCCACCTAACCTCTCCCTTTGTCCCCCTTCTCCATGCATGCCCCTCCCCAAGTCCACTGATAAGGGAGGTCTTCTTTTCCTTCCTTCTGATCCTATTCTATTAGGTCTCATTAGGAGTGGCTGCATTGTTTTCCTCTGTGGCCTGATAAGGCTGCTCTCCCTTCAGGGGAAGGTGATCAAAGAGCAGGGCAATCAGTTCATGTGAGAGACTGTCCCTGTTCCCATTACTATGGGAAACATTTGGAGGCTGAACTGCCATGAGCTATATCTGTGCAGAGGTTCCAAGTTATCTCCATGCATGCTACTTGGTCTGAGTATCAGTCTCAAGGAAGACCCCTGTGCTCAGATATTTTGGTTCTGTTGCTCTCCTTGTGGAGCTTCTGTCCTCTTCAGATCTTACTATTTCCCACTTCTTTCATAAAATTCCCTGCATACTGCCCAAAAGTTGGACATAAGTCTTAGCATCTGCTTTGATAGTCTGCAGGGCAGAGCCTTTCAGAGGCCCTCTGTGGCAGGCTCCTAACTTGTTTCCTGTTTCCTCCTTCTTCTAATGTCCATTCTGTTTGCCTTTCTGGATGGAGATTGAGCATTTTAGCTAGAGTCTTCCCTCTTGATTAGTATTTTTTTTAGGTGTACATGTTTTAGTAGGTTTATCCTATATTGTATGTGTATGTGAGTGAGTATATACCATATGTGTCTTTCTGCTTCTGGGGTAGCTCACTCAGGATGATCTTTTCTAGTTCTGACCATTTACCTGCAAATTTCATGATTTCCTTGTTTTTTTTTTTTCTTCTATTTCTTTATTTAGAGACTGAAAGATTTTTTTCCCCCATACAGGTCTTGGACTTACTTGGTTAGGGTCGCACCAAGGTATTTTATGTCCTTTGTGGTTATTTTGAAGGGTGGGTTTCCCTAATTTATTTCTCAGCCCATTTGTCTTTTTATGCTGGAGGGCTATTAATGTTTTAGATTTGATTTTGTATCTAGCCACATGGCTAAGGTGTTTAATAGCTATACCAGTTCCCTGGTATAATTTTTGGGGTCACTCTGGTATAGTATCATATCATTTTCAAATAATGATACTTTGACCTCTTTCTTCAGAACTGAATTCTCTTGATTGGTTTTAATTGTCTTATTGCTTTAACAAGGACTTAAAGCACTATGTTAAAGAGTTATGGAGAGAGTGCACAGCCTTGACTTGTCACTAATTTCAGTGGAGTTGATTTAAGTTTCTCTCCATTAAGTTTGATGTTAGCTATAGGCTTGCTGCATATTGCCGTTACTATGTTTAAGTAAGTTCTTTTATCCCTGATCTCTCTGAGACTTTAAACATAAATCAACAGTGGATTTTATCAAATGCTTTTTCAGCCTCTAAGGAAATTATCATGTGGTATTTTTCTTTCAGTTTGTTTATATGTTGGATTACATTGACAGATTTCCAAATGTTGAACCACCCCTGCATACCTGGGATGATTCCTACTTGGTCATAGTAGATAATATCTTTGATATGTTCTTGGATTCAGTTTGCGAGTATTTTATTGAGTATTTTTGCATCAATGTTCATAAAGGAGATTGGCCTGAAATCTTCTTTCTTTGTTGGGTCTTTGTGAGCTTTAGGTACCAAGGTGACTGTGGCTTCATAGAATGAGTTTTCTAGCCTTCCTTCTGTTTCTATTTTGTGGAATAGTTTGAAGAGTATTGGTGTTACCTCTTCTTTGGCTGTCTGGTAGAATTCTGCACTGAAACCATCTGGCCCAGGGCTTTTGTTGGATGGGAGATTTTGATGACAGCTTCTATTTCCTTAGGGGATATAGGACTATTTAATTGATTTACCTGTTCTTGACTCAACTTTGGCATGTGGAATCAATCAAGAAAATTGACCATTTCATTTCGATTTTCAAAGTTTGTGGTGTCTTGGCTTTTGAAGTAAGACATAATGATTGTTTGGATTTCCTCAGTGTCTGTTATTATGTCCCCATTCTCATTTCTGATTCTACCTTTTAGTTATTTTGGCTGAGGGCTTGTCTATCTTGCTGATTTTCTCAAAGAACCAGCTCTTGGTTTCATTGATTCCTAGAATTGTTTTATTTGTTTCTAATTTTTTATTTTAGCCCTGAGTTTGATTATTTCCATCTACTCCTCTTCTGTGTTGCCGAGAGCCAAAGCCAGCTAGTAGAAAGTAACTGACAGCTGCACCGGGACCTTTAAGGTCATGGGTAAGAGATTTATGTTCCAGGAACCTGTGAGACATTTGCTCATTAGGCTGGAGCTTTTTGAGGTATCTTAGCTAACATGCATGTGGTATTCTTCTTAGCAAACATTCTTGTGGTATTTTGCATCATAAACCTCCCTGTTATCTCTTGTATCATAAACTAACCTGCGGACACATTTTCCCTTCTTGCCTTCTTATAAAACTAAACTCTGTCAGGAGGTCAAATCCCTCAAGGAGCTGCTCCTTAAGAAACGAAAACATTTAACCCTTCTTAAAGAAGTGTGGGCATTGGATCTTGAGTTGACACATTCCCCTCCTGTGCCAGTCACCCTCGAGAAGAAACAAAGAAAAAAAAAGCCCCTAAGCCCCTTCAGGCTTTTCCTGTGACCCCCAGTAGGGGGGCGTGCCCCTGTCCAACCTTCCAAACAATGCCCATTCCACTTCTGACCCATTGGTTGAGGGAGAAGAATCCGACCCAGATGGCGAAGATAAGGCTGCTTCTGTGAGGACACCTCTGCTGATGAAAATGAGGCTTCTGCTGCCCTCGAAAGGGCAGGCGGGTGGAGTCCATGGGCAACATTACTGCCACCATGGATTCAAACATATAAAAGAGTTAAAGACTGCAGTGACACTCAATGGCCCGGTTGCTACTTTTTCTCTGACTATAATACAAATTCTGAGTGACCAATGGCTCACACCTTTTGGCACATGCCACCCTGGTAGGTAACAATTGCTCCCTCTGGAAGTCAGACTTTACTGAATTTTGCAGAGACCTCATGCTGTAATGCAGCTGGCAGTGCTTCCAAACAATGAACATTGCAAAAATTGTGCAGGAATAGTCCTTATGATACCAATGAGCAACAGGCCAAGTTTCCTCCAGGTCTTCTTTCTCAAATACAAAATTCAGGACTCAAGACATAGAAACAGCTTTCCCCTAAGGGATCCATAACCACCTCCCCAGCTAAAATCCAGCAAGGTCCAGATGTGCCCTATAGCGAATCTATCAGCTCCCTCATGGTCTCGGCACAATGGATTTTCAGCAAAGATGAAAACGAAAGTTAATTAATTAAACACCTCGCTTTCAAGAATACCAGTCCCGGTTGCCAAGCCGCCATAAGGCCACACCACAACAGCACGGACATTTCTGATTATATCAGGTACTGTGCAGGAACTGGCTCAGACAAAGATTGGCATCCTTCTTGGCCTCTCATGGCTTCTTTGACTCATCTCATCCCTACTTTGGATTAACAAAATGAAAATGGCTGTTCTGCCAAAAGCAATCTACAGATTCAATGCAATTCCCAACAAAATACCAACACAATTCTTTACAGACCCTGAAAGAAAAATTCTCAAGTTCTTATGGAAAAACAAGAAACACAGGATTTCTAGAATGTTCCTGTACAACAACAGATCATCTGGAGGTATCTCCATCCCTGATCTCAAGCTATGCTACAGTGCATTAGTAACAAAAACAGCATGGCATTGGCATAGAAACAGAATAGTGGATCAATGGAACCTAATAGGAGACCCAGAAATGAACCCACACACCTATGGAAACTTCATTTCTAATAAAGAAGCCCAAACCATTCAATGGCAAAAAAAGACAGCATCTTCACCAAATGGTGGTGGTCCAACTGGGTGTCTATATGGAGAAAAATGAAAATAGATCCATATTTTTCACCCTGCACAAAACTAAAGTCCAAGTGGATCAAAAACCTCAACATAAAACCAGACACATTAAATCAGTTAGAAGAAAAAGTGAGGAAGACCTTAGAAATCATTGGCATAGTATACAACTTCCTGAGTAGAACACCAACAGCACAGGCTCCAAAAGCAACAATCAATAAATGGGAACTCATGAAACTGAAAAGCTTCTGTAATGCAAAAGACACTGTCATGAAAACAAAACAACAGCCTACAGACTGGGAAAGGATCTTCACCAAACTTACATCTGACAAAACTCTGTAGAGAATTGTAGGATGGCAGAAAAACACTTAAAGAAATGTTCAATGTCCTTAGTCATCAGGGAGATTCAAATCAAAACAACCCAGAGATTACACCTTACACCCACCAAAATGGCTAAGATCAAAAACTCAAGTGACAACACATGCTGGAGAGGTTATGGAGAAAGGGGAACACATGCTGGAGAGGTTATGGAGAAAGGGGAACCCTCCATTGCTGATGGAAATGCAAAATTGTACAACCACTCTGGAAATCAATTTGGCACTTTCTTAGACAATTAGGAATAGTGATTCCTCAAGATCCAGCTATACCACTCCTAGGCATATATCTAAAAACTGCTCAAGTACACAAGGACATTTGCTCAACCATGTTTTTAGCAGCTTTATTCGTAATAGCCAGAACCTGGAAACAACCCAGATATCCCTCAGTTGAGGAATGGATACAGAAAGGATGGTGCTTTTACACAATGGAATACTACTGAGCAATTAAAAAGGAGGAAATCATCAAATTTGCAGGCAAATGGTGGGACCTGGAAACTATCATCCTGAATGAAGTATCCCAAAAGCAGAAAGACACACATGGAATCTACTCCCTTATATAGACCTAGAAGATAGGATAAACATACTGAAATCTATACACCTAAATAAGATAAATGAGAAAGAGGACCAGGGGTATGATGATCAATCCTCACTTAGAAAGACAAATAGGATAGATATTGGATATAGAGGAAAACAAGTAACAGGACAGGAGCCTACCACAGAGGGCCTCTGAAAGACTCTACCAGGCAGTGTATCAAAGCAGATATTAAGACTCATAACCAAACCTTCGGCAGACTGCAGGGAATCATGAAATAAGGGGGAGTTAGTAAGACCTGGAACTCCACAAGGACCAAATATATCAGGGCACAGATGTCTTTTATGAGACTGTTTCTCCAGCCAAGGACCATGTATGGATATAACCGTGACCAGCAGCTCACATATAGCTCGTGGTAGCTCAGTATCCAAGTGGGTACCCTAGTAAGGGGTCCCTCTTGTGGACTCGTCTCCCCTCCTCTTCCACTAAAGTTCTTGCTGCTTACACTACTCTGGTTGCAGAACTCATCCTTTTGGAGTACAAACGAAGCCAAAAGTTTTTTTTTTTTTTTTGCAAAGATCATGATAAAATAATTCTACCCTATTCCAAGAATCAGATAGCCTGGTTCATGCAAACTAAGCTTACTTGGCCTATTGTTTGTTCTTCCTTTCCTAGAATAATTGATAATCATCATCTTGATAACAGGTTACTTCGATTTATTAAAATCCACTTCTTCAAAAATTACTTCTGCTCGGCCACTGTCAGGAGCACATTTAGTCTTCACAGACGACTCTTCTAATGGAATTGCTGCTTATACTATAGATTGACAAACCACCTCTATTCAGTCTCCCTTTAAATCAGTGCAGCTTGTGGAGCTTTTTGCAGTGGTCCAGTTGTTTCAGGTCCTGTTAGATCTTCCTTTTAACCTGTACATGACAGTGCTTACCTTGCCATTCTGTTCCACTCCTTGAAATGGTCCCTTATATTAGACCTTCTACAAATGCTGTCTTTCTTTTTGTCAAGCTCCAGGAGTTGATTAACTCTAGACATCACCCCTTTTACCTTGGGCACCTCTGTGCCCATTCAGACCTTCTTGGCCCTCTCTTTGTGGGAAATGCTTCTAACGATGCTGCTACATGCTTGGTGTTCCATGTTTCATTAGATCCTGTCCAACAGAAAGCCATGTCCTACATCATTTAAATGCCCAGACACTTCAATTGCTTTTTAAAATTACCAGGGAGCAGGAACGTCAAATTGTCAAGTGATGCCCAGCCTGTGTCACTCTCCTTCCCACTCCACATCTGGTAGTAAATCCTAGGGGCTCTTCCCAAATGACATATGGCAAATAGATGTTACTCACTTACCTAAACTGGGCAATCTTAACTATCTCCATGTCATGATAGATACCTTCAGTGGATTCATTTTTGCCACAGTACAAGCCAGAGAGGCCTTAAAAAATGTTATAGCTCATATTTTAAATTGCCTCTCAGTAATGTGTAAGCCTAAGGTACTAAAAACAGATAATGGTCCTGGTTACACTGGAAAAAACTTTCAGAAGTTTTGCCGTGCACTGGTACCCCCTACAATCCTCAAGGAAAGGGCATTGTTGAATGTGCCCATCAAACTATCAAAAACACCCTTCACAAGTTAAAAAAGGGGTAGCTATATCCCATGAAGGGATCCCCAAGAAATATTCTTCATCATGCATTGTCTATCCTTAATTTCCTTACTCTGGATGCCCATGGCAAATCTGCTGCTGATTGTCTCTGGCACCCTGAAACAAATACAAAGTATGCCACAGTTTTGTTGAAGGACCCCCTCACTTCCAAATGGAACATCCCAGACACAGTCCTTATCTGGGGCCGAGTATCAGTCAGTTCAACACCAAGGAGGCTGCAGCCAGATGGCTGCCAGAAAGGCTGGTAAAGCAAATAGATGACCACTCCTCTAAACAGTAGGAAAAAATAGAACCATCCATGGAAAACCCAAGTATTTCTAAAATCCAGGTTGATGAGCGCCCTTGAAATTCTTCTCTTTACAGATGAGACCACTTTGGATAATATTCCTCGGGGTGATGATGCAAAGCCAGAAGGTGATCACTAAACAGAAGAACAACATTCACCAACCCTACAAGTATAATTGAAAGATTATCAGACAATATGGGGATGTAATACATACACAGTCACAGGTTTCCTCCCAACTCAGCTGGTTTCCAGACATGTATTTTTGGTCCAAGCCCCTCTTTGACTGCAGAGATTGGGCACAAACTCAGGCCCTTTATGCTTGTCCTGGTCACACAAAGGCTAAGGGATGTGGTGGTTCTGGGGACTTTTACTGCACCACCTGGGGATGTGAAACTGTGGATGTCACTAATGGATGGTCTTGGGGAAAAATTAAAACCACTGATGGTTATGTATGATGATTATACTTATAACACGACTAAAGACTGGAAAAAATGTATGTATGCAGGGAACCTTTATCTTCCTACCCTAAAATTATCTTTCACACCTGCTGGGAAGAAGGACCCTGTCCCTTGGCAGAAAGGCCTTACCTGGGTCTGCGCCTGTACTACACTTGGCCTGATGCTGACCCTGGAGCCATTATTACTATACCCCTTGAAAAAGAGTTAAGCTACTCACCTGTGGCAGTGGGACCCAACTCCGTCTTGGATCCTAAAAAAGGTCCAGATAGCATCTTCTCCAAAACCCATTTTGGATCCTGAGAAAGTCCAGGTAACATTCCCCTTCCTACTTTACAGAACCAACACCCCCTTGGTTGGAAACCAGCTAATTAACAATCACCATGTTATGCTAGATATTATTTATCATACCTTTTTGACCTTAAATCATTCCAACCCTAACCTTTCTAAATCTTCTTGGCTCTGCTATGATTCTAGCCTTCCTTTCTATAAAAGAATTGCAGTAATAGAAAAAAAAATCTCCAACTCATCTGATCATTCCCAATGCAAATGGTCTCAACAAGGAAACTCTAAATTAACCCCAAGCTCTGTTTCTGGCAGAGGGTTATGCATTGGCAAAAAGGTTCTCTCTCACTATCAACGTCTCTGTAATGTATCGATCATGGAATTATCCTCCCTCTCTGATTATATTCTCCCAAGCAATTTAATACCTGGTGGCCCTGCAGTGATGGCCTCACACCATGCATATATTTCATCTCAAGGGAGATCAGACTACCTTCTTCATCCTTGTCCAGTTGATCCCATGCCCCATATGCCACACTGAGGAGGAATTTGCTTGAGCTTGGGATCCAGTTAATGACCATGTCTTACTAAGAACCAAAAAGGAACCTATAACAGCAGTCACATTGAGCATTCTTCTTGGCCTAGGGGCTGCAGGAGCTGGGAAGTGTATAACTTCTCTTGTTCTTTCCAAAAAGCATTACTCTGATCTTTGCCAGTCAATTGATGCAGATGTTGAACGGCTGGAGATGGGCATTATACACCTGCAGAAATCCCTCTCCTCATTGGCTGAAGTATTCTTACAAAATCGAAGAAGATTGCACTTACTTTTCCTCCAACAAGGAGGACTATGTGCTGCCCTCAAGGAAGAATGTTGTTTTTACACAGACTATTCTGGGGTTGTGAAAGACAGCATGGCTAAAGTTAGAGAGGCCTTAGAAAGGAGAACAAGACAGAGAAAACAAGAGGAAAGTTGGTTTCAAAATTGGTTTTCAACCTCTCCTTGGCTCACCACCTCCCTTCCCTCAATTTTGGGACCCATGGTAGGCTTTTTTCTCCTTGCAGCTTTTGTTACATGGGTCCTTAGAAAGCTTACTGATTTTGTTAAACAGCAACTGACTCCCTGACATCTAAACCCATACAAGTCCACTATCACAAACTTGACTTGGCTGACCGAGGCTTAGCTTAGTCTTTGAGGACTTATCTTAGACCCCATTATATGGGTCTTGCTTGATTGTTTGTCTTTGGCTCTCATGAGAATAGCATGAAACTCTGATAAACGCTTCCCTTATGGGGCATGAGTACCTGCAAGGGGTTTGGGACAAAGTACCACATGGGGTGGGCGATCATATTGTCTGCTTCTGAGTTCCCCGAGAAGCAAACCTGATTGCATATATTCCCTAACAACAACCTGCTGGGGATGCCTGCAGATATTAGTGGGGACCTCCTCGCCTCCCCAAAAGACACCCAAAAAGGCCATGAAATGCCTTTGAAGGATCAGGTCACTATTTCCCCCCTCTGGGTAATACCCACCTTCTTCAAAGACTTCATATTTTTATGTACCTGCCAGCCTCTTAAATTTATAGATTTTAGCCCTAAGTTTGATTATTTCCTTCTACTCCTCTTTAGTGTTGCCAAGAGCCAAAGCCAGCTAGTGGAAAGTAACTGACAGCTGCACCAGGACCTTTAAGGTCATGGGTGAGAGATATATGTTCCAGGAAATTGTGAGACATCTGCTCATTAGGCTAGAGCGTTTTGAGATATCTTAGCTAACATCCTTGTGGTATTCCTCTTAGCAAACATTCTTGCAGTATTTTGAATCATAATCCCCCCTGGTATCTCTTGTATCATAAACTAACCTGCTGACGCATTTTCCCTTCCTGCCTTCTTCCTATTAAGTTGTGTGAAAATTTTCAAATAAACCAGAGCTTGATCAAGATCATAGACATGCTCTTGCTCTTTGTATCTATTATCCTCCATTCATTTTGCCCCTCCTCAGGTACCCATTGAGCACCCCGAGGACTAGGGGCAGGTTGTGTCTGCTTTTCTTTTTTTACTATGAATTTCAGGTGAGCCTTTAATTGGCTTGTATATGATATTACAAATTTCTTCTTGATTGCACTCAGTGCTATGAATTTTCCTCTTCCCACTGCTTTCATTTGGTCCCATAATTTTGGGTGGGCTTTGCCTTCATTTTCATTGAATTCTAGGAAGTCTTTAATTTCTTTCTGTATTTCTCCTCTGACCCAGCTGTCATTGAGTAGCAAGTTGTTCATTTTCCATGTGTGTGTAGGCTCTTTTACATTTCTGTTGTTGTTGAGGTCCACCTTTGGTCTATGGTAGTCAGATAGGATACAAGGTATTATTTCAAACTTCTTGTATCTATTGAGGCTTGCTTTCTGACTAACTATATGGTCTATTTTGGAGAAGGTTCCATTAGGTGCTAAGAATAAAATAAATTCTTTTGTGTTTGGGTGAAAGGTCCTGTAGATGTCTATTAGGTCCATTTGATTCAAGACCTCTGTCAGAGTCATTGTTTCTTTGTTTAATTTCCTTTTTGTTGACCTGTCCTTTGTTGAGAGTGGGGTGTTGAAGTCTCTCATTATTAATGTGTGGGGACCTATGTGTGTTTTCAGTTTTATTAATGTTTCTTTTACAAATGTGGGTGCTTTTGTATTTGGGGCATAGATGTTCAGAATTGTGATGTCTTCTTGGTGGAATTTTCCTTTGCTGAGTATGAAATGAAATTCCCCATCTTTTTAAATTAATTTTGTTTGAAAAATCTATTTTATTAGATATTAGAATGGCTCCTCCTGCTTGCTCCTTGGGTCCATTTTCTTGGTAAACTGTCTTTCAGCTGTTTACTCTCAGGTAATGTTTATCTTTGTGACTGAGGTGTGTTTCTTGTTGCAACAGATTGTTGGATCTTATTTACATATCCATTCTGTTAGTCTGTGACATTTTATTGGAGATTTGAGTCCATTGATATAGAGGGAGATTAATGACCACTGGCTGTTAGATGCTTTAATTTTGCTGTTGGCTGTGGTATTGTGTTTGTGTGCTTGGCTACATTTAGATTTGCTGTAGTGAAGTTATTTATTTCCTATGTTGTCCTGAATGTAGTTAGTTTTCCTGGGTTGTATTTTTCCTTCTAGTATCTACCCACTGGATTTGTGGGTAAGTATTATGTAAATTTGTTTTTGTCATTGAATATCTTGTTTTCTCCATCTAGGATGACTGAGAGTTTTGCTGGGTATAGTAGCCTGGGCTGACATCTGTGTTCTTTTAGAGTTTGCATCATTTTTGTCCAGGCCCTTCTGGCTTTCATAGTCTCTGTTGAGAAGTCATGTGTGATTCTGATGGTTTGCATTTTATGTTACTTGGCCTTTTTCCCTTGCACCTTTCATTATTTTTTTCCTCTTTTCTATATACTTACTGCTTTAATTATTGTGTGGCAGGAGGATTTTCTTTTCTGGTCCAATTTATCAGGTGTTCTGTAGGCCTCTTTTATTTTTATAGGCCTCTCTTTTAAATTGGGGAAATTTTCTTCTATGATTTTGTTGAAAATATTTTCTGGGCCTTGGAGGAAGGACTCTTCTTCTTCCTCTGTTTCCATTATTCTTAGGTTTTATCTTTTCATATTGTCTTAGATTTCGTGGATTTCCAGTCTGTGTCAGAAATTTTTTAGATTTAGTATTTTCATTGATGGAAACATCGATTACTTCCATTATATCTTCCACACCTGAGATGATTTCCTCCATCTCTTGTATGATGTCATAATACCACTGATATGTCATAATACCATTATGATGTCAAAATACCATTGGGATATCATAATTCCATTGTGATTTCATAATACTATCATGATGAAATAATACCATTATGATGTCATAATACCATTATGATGTTATATGAATATTGTGGTGTCATAATTTGTTTATGATGTCATAATCCCAGTATGACAATATAATTCAGTTATGATGTCCTAATGCCATTGTAATTTCATAGAATCCATTCGGATGTTTTAGGAAATTAGGATGTCATAATATCTTTATAATGAAATGATAACATTATGATTTCATAGTACACTTATGATGCCATAATACTATAGTAATGTCATAAGAACATTGTGAGGTCATAATAACTTGATGTCATAATTCATTATAGTGAAATAATACTATTATGATAAAATAACACCATTATGCAGTCATTTTATTCTGATGTCCTAATACCATTATTATATCATGATTGCATATTGATATCATAACACCATTATGGTGTAACAATTCCTTTGTGATGTCAAAATACCATTATGATGTCATAATAATATCATTACCTCATGATTTCATTGTGATGTCATTACACCATTATGATGTCATAATAAAATTGTCATAATACCTTTATGATGTCACAATATCACTGTGATGCCATAATTCCATTATGATGTCATAAATCTATTTTGATGAAATAATACAATTACGATGAAATACCATTATGATGAAATAAAATGATTATGATATCATCATACCATTATAATTAAAAATTACCATAATTCTATTATGTTGTCATGAGACCATTGTAATTTCATAATTCCATTATGATGAAATATTATCAATAAGATTTCATAATATCATTGTGATATCATAATTCTTTTATGATGTCATAATATCATTAGGATGAAATACCATTATGATGTCCTAATACCAGGGGGATGTCATAGAATTCATTAGGATGTAATAAGAAAATGAAGATGTCATACTACCATTTAGATGTCACAAATCCATTATGATGTAATAATATCATTATGGTGTTATAATACCATTGTTTGGTATTATGGAAGTCATAAAACCATTGTGATATCATAATTCAATTGTGATGCTATAATACTATTATGATGAAATAATACCATTGTGATGTCATAATTCATTTATGATGTCATAATACCATTATGAAGAAATAATTCAATTATGATGCGGAATACCATTTTGATGAAATAAGAACAATTATGGTATCATAATACCATTATGATGGCATAATACAATTATTATGTCATAATTCCTTAATGACGAAATAACACCATTATTTTGTCACAGTTGCATCATGAGGTCATAATACCATTATTTTCTTATAGTACCATTATGATTTCATAATATCATTGTTATGACATAATACTATAATGTCATAACACCATTGTGATATCATAATTACATTGTGATGTCATAATACCACTGTGATGTTAATTCCATTGTGATATCATAATTCTATTATAATGTCATAATTCGAGTGACAGACTGGCTAGATCCCAGGGAAGGTCATTGCAGCCAGCCCTGAGGAGACAGGATGAGCTGGGGTTGGATGGAAGGGGAGAAGGTCTTCCCCCGTTGGTGGACTTGGAGGGGGTGGGGAGGAGAGGAAGGAGGGTTGGGGAGGGTGAGAGGGAATGAGGGAGGGGGCTATGCTTGGGATGCAAAGTACCTAACCTGTGATTGATAATAACAACAACAACAACAAAAATAAAATCATAAAAAAAAATGTCACATATTCAAGGCCAGCCTGAGCCACATAGCAAAACACTGTCTCAACACAACACAAATCTCCCTTTATTTGTTTAATTTTTCAAAATAATGTATTGAATATTACTTAAATTTAAACATCACTGAAAGAGTAGCCCAGGTCTTTGTGTTCTAGGTATTTATCTGTTAAATATTTTATTAATTGTAATTATTTCATGTTACCGTTATCATCATTTCAAAGCATATCTATACATACATACTGTAGATGTCATTAACCAATGTCAAGACACAATTTATATAAGCAATGAACTCATTATTAATGAAAATGTATGCAAGTCCATATATTTAAATGATCTTTAAAATAGTTTAAAATTTTGAGTGTTTTTTTTGTCACTGAGTCTACTTACAATATGCTAAATAAATGTCTTGTATTGAGGAAAAAAATAATGTCACAGTTCCATTATGATGATATTATTCCATTATGATGTCATAAAACCATTGTGAAGTAATAATTCCATTATGATATAATAAATACATTATTTGGTAATAAAACCAGTATGATGTCATAATTCCTTTATAATGTCATAATACCTTGATGATGACATAATAGCTGTATGATATCATAATTCCTTAATGAAGACATAAGACCATTATGATGTTCCAATTCCATTTTGATTTCATAATATGAACATGATTAAATAATACCATTATGTCATAATTTCACAGTGATGACATAATTCCATTGTGATGTCATAATTCCATGGTGATATTGTAATACTGTCATGAGGATATTATGCCATTAGGATGTCATAATTCCTTTATAATGTAATAAATCCATTATTTTGAAATGATACCATGATGATGTCATAGTACCATTATGATGTCATAAGACAATTATGATGTCATCATTCGTTTATGGTATTATAATACAATTATGACAAAATAATGCTATTATGATATCCTAATTCGTTTGTGATGTCATAGAAACCATGGGGATGTCATGAGAAAATAAGGATTTAATTATTCCTTTATATTGGAATGATAACATTATGATTTCCTAATCCCATATGATATTATAATACCAGAATGTTGACAAATACCATTGTTATGTCATAATATCATTATGATGTCATACCATTTTGATATTGTAATTCCATTGTAGTATCATAACACTTGATGAAATAATACCATTATGATAGTATACTACATTTATGATGCCATAATTCCCTTACGATGTCACAAGACCATTTTGATATTATACCAGTGTGAGCTCAAAATTCCACTGTGGTGTCATAATTCCACTGTGATGACAGAGATTACTTTGGGATGTCAAAATTCAATTGTGACATCATGTTCAAACTACATTATGATATCACAAATCAATTATCATGTAATAATTCCAATATGATGTCATATTACCAATATGATGATATAATACCATTAAAATGTCAATGAAAAATGATATCATAATACCATTATGATGTCCTCATTTCAATATGATGTCATAAATCCATTATGGTGTCATAATACCATTATGAGGAATTAATTCCATTCTAATTTCATAAATCCATTATGATGTCATAGAGCCATTGTAGTGTCATAATTCCATTATTATTTCATAATACCATTGTGATATCACTATTCCATTGTGCTTTCAAAATACCATTATGAGATCATAATGCAATTGCGATGTCATAATGCCATTAGGATATGAGAGCATATGGCTGTCATAATGCCATAGTGATATCATAATTTCATAGTGATTGATTATACAATTATGAGGTCTTAATTTGCTTATAATGCTGTAATTTCATTGTGTGGTCAGAGAATCCATCAGGATGACCTCATTCCATTGTAATGTCAAGTCCTACTTCCAATATAATGTCTTAATATAATTATGACTTCAGAATACCATTGTTATGTCACAATACCATTATGATTTCCTACTTCCATTCTGATGTCACAATATAATTATGATTTTATGTCATAACACCACTATAATGTCATAATAACACAGTGGTATCATAATACCATTATAATCTCATAATTCAATTGTGAGGTCATAGAATCCCCTAGGATATCATGAGAGATTAAGGATGTCAAAAAATCATTATAATGAAATAATACCATTATGATGTCCTATTTCCATCATAATGTCATAATACCATGATATCATTATACTTTTATGATGTTATAATACATTTATGATGTCATAATGTCATTAAATCATATAAACTCATAATGTCAAAATACAACTATGATGTCATAATACCATTCTGATATCGTAACTCCATTGTCATGTCAGAATTCAATTATGAAGCAATTACACCATTATGATGTCATAATACCATTATGATGACATAATACCATTATGATACCATATTTCCATTTTGACGTCATTTTAGCTTTATGATGTCATGACACAAATATGATGCATAATATAATTGTGATGAAGTAGAATTAATTAAGATATCATTAGACAATAGTACCATTATAATTAAGTGATAATATTGTGATTTATATAACATTAGGAGTTCATAATACCATCGTGATGTCATAGTATCATTATTATGTCATAATACCATTAAGATATCATACCATTTTGATATCATACTTCCATTGTGATATCCTAATACCATTAAAATGAAACAATACCATTATGATGTCCTAATACCTTTCTCATGTCATATAATCCATTAGGATGTCATGTAAGAATAAGAATGTTTTAATACCATTATAATGAATTGATAACCTTATGAATTCATAAGACTATTATTATGTCATAATACCATTATGATGCCATAATTCCTTTGTGATGTCATAAGACCATTATGATATAATAATATTGTGATATCATAAAACCATTGTAATGTCATAATTCCATGATGATGTCATAATCCTATTATGATGTCATAATTCTAATATTATGACAATTCCTTCCCTTTGGTTTTCCTTTCCTTTCCTTTTCTTTTCTTTCCTTTTTCCATTCCTTCCCTTACTTTAACTTCCATTTTTCTTCCTTTCCATCCTTTTTGCTACCTTTCCGAGCCTTCCTTTCTGTTATTTCCTTCCCTTTTCTTTCCCTTCACTTTCCTTTTTTCCTTTTCCTTTCCTTTCATTTTCTTTCTGATCCTGCCCCTCTCTTTCCCTTCTTTTTCTTTCCTTTCCTTTTCTTTGCTTGCCTTTCCTTCCCTTCTTTTCCAATCCCTTTCTTTTCCTTTCCTTTCCCTTTTCCTTCTGTATCCTTTCCTTTTTCCTTTCCTTTGCTTCTCTTTCCCTTCCTTTCTCTCTTCTTTTCATTTCCATTTCCTTCTATTTCCTTTCCCTTTCATTCCCTTACATTTCCTTCCCATCCCATGCATTCACTTTTCCTCTCTTTTGTTTCTTTCCCTATCCTCTCCTTCTTTTCTCTTCCCTTCCCTTTTCCTTCCCTTCCCTTCCTTTCCGTTTTCATTCCATTTCCTTTCATTGGCTTTTTTTCTTCCCATTCCTTTCCTTTTGATTCCTTTCTTTTCCTTTTTCCTCCCCTTCCCTTTCCTTCCCTTTGCTACTGTTTCCTTTTCTTTCCTTTCTGTTCTTTCCCTTCCCTTATGTTTTCTTTCTTTTCCCTTTGTTTTTCCTTCCTTTCCCTTTCCTTTTCCATTTCCTTCCCTTCCCATCATTTCAGTTTCCTTTCCTTTTGCTTTTATTCATTATCTTTTGTTTCTTTTCCTTTAGTTTTCCTTCCTTTTCCATTTTCTTCCATTTTCTTCCCTCTCTTTTCCTTTCTCTTCCCTTCCCATTCCTTCCTCTTTCCTTTCTTTTCTTTCCTTTCTCCTTCCTCTCTCTTTACCTCCACTTCCTTCCTTTTACATCTGTTTTTCCTTTCCTTTCTTTTCCCATCCCCTAACTTCCTTTCTCTTCCCTTTCTTTCACTTTAACTTTCTGTTCATTTTCCTTCCTTTTGCTTCCCTTACCTTACATACCCTTTCCTTTCCTTTCTATTCCTTATATTTCCTTTCCTTTTTGCTTCCCTTCTTTTCCCTTCCATTTCCTTCACTTCACTTTCATTTCTTTACCTTCCCATATGCTTCCCTACCCTTTCTTTCCCTTCCCCTTTCCTCCCATTCCATTCATTTATGTTCCCTTTCTTTTCTTATTCTTTTCCTTTCGTGTTGTTTCCTTTTTTCCCTTTTTCCATTCCTTTCCTTTTCTTTTCCCTTCCCTTAACTTCCCATCCTTTCTCTCCTTTCCTTTTCCCTTCCCTTTCCTACACTTACTTTCCTTTTTTCCTTTTCCATTCCTTTCTTTCCTATTCCATTTCTTTCCTTCCTTTCCCTTCTGTTCCCTTGTCCTCCCATTATCTTCCCTACCCTTCACTTCCCTTTCTTATTTCTTCCCTTTCTTTGCTTCCCATTCTGTACCTTCCCTCTCCTTTACAATCTTTTCCTTTTACTTTCTCTTTCCTTCCCTTCCTTTCCTTTTTCTTTCCTTCCCTTTTCCCTTTCCTTTCCTTTACTGTTTCATTTCCTTTCCACATTCCTTTCCTTTTCTTTTCCATTCCTTTCCTTCCCTATCCTTGCATTGTCTTTCCTGTACTTTCCTTTTCCTTCTTTCCCCATTCCGTCCCTTCCCTTCCTTTCCTTTCCTTGCCTTTTCCCTTCTCTTCCCTTCCCTTCATTTCCGTTTCTTTTCCTTTCACTTTTCTTTCTTTGCGGTTCCTTTCGTTTCCTTTTTTTTGCTTTTTTCCCTTTCCTTTTTTTATGTTTCTTTTTTCTTTCCTTCCAATCCCTTCCCTTCCATGCTCTTGCCTTACCTTTTCCTTAGTTCCATTCCCCTTCCCTTCCTTCCCTTCCCATCCATTTTCTTTCTTTTCCTTCCTATCCCTTCCCTTCCATTTCCATTCCTTTACTTTTCCCTTCCATTTCTTTCTTTGCCATTTTCCTTTCCTTTCCCTTCTTTTTCCTTTCTTTCCTTCACTTTTTCCTATCCTTTCCTATCCTTACCATTTTCTTTCCCTTTCATTTCATTTCCTTGTCTTTCCTTAGTTATACTTTTCCTTCCTATCTCTTCTCCTCCCTTCCCTTTTCCTTTCCTTTATCTGTCCCTTCCCTTCTTTTCTGATTCTTCCCATCCCTTCCCATCCTTTTCGTTTCCTTATTTTCCCATCCCTTTGCTTACCTTCTGTTCCTTTTCCTTTCCTTTCTTTCCCCTTCCCTTCCTTTTAATATCCTACCCTTACCTTTGTCTTTCCTACCCTTCCTTTCATTTCCTATTGCTTTCATTTCCTATGTTTTTCCATTCCAGTTCCTTTTGTTTATTTACTTTTCCTTTCCATACTTTTCCTGTTCTTTCCTTCTCTTTACTTTTTTTTCCTGTCCTTTCTGTTTCAGTTCGGTTCCCTTCCCTTCCCTTTTCCTTTACTTTCAAATCTTTTCCTGTCATTTTCTTCCTTTCTCTTACTTTCCATTTTGATTCCTTTCACCTTCCTTTCCTTTCCTTAACTTCTCTTCCCTTCATTTCTTTAACCTTCCCTCGCACTTTCCTTACCTTTCATTCCTTTCCAATTCCTTTCCTTTCCTGTCCCTTTCCATTCCTTTTCCTATTGTTTCTTTTCCTTTTCTTCACTTTCCTTCCCTTTTCTCCTTTCCCTTTATATTCCTTTCCTTTCCTCTCTTTATCCTTTCCTTTCCACTTTTATTTCCTTTTTCCTATTTTTCCATTCCATTCCTTTCCTTCCTTTTTCTTTCCCATCATTTGCTTTTTCCTTCCCTCCCCATTCACTCCCTTCCCTTCCTTTCCTTTTCCTGTCCTTTCTTCCCCTTCCCCTTTCCCCTTCCATTCCATTCCCTAGCCTTCGCTTACCTTTAGTTCCCTTCCCTTCCCTTTAATTTGCTTTTCCTTTTCTTTCCTTTATTTTCCTTTCTTTCCCTGTCCCTCCTCTCACCATCCATTCATTTCCCTTCCACTCGCTTTCTGTCCCTTCGCTTTTTCATTTCTTTCCTTTCTCCTCCTTTGTTTCCTTCCCTTTCCCTTTCTTACCCTTTTCCTACTTCCCCATCTTTTCCTTCCTCTTCTGCTCTCATTCTTCCCTACCTTTCACTTTCCTTCCAATTTCTTTCCTTCAATTTCCTTTCTTTTCCTTTCCTTTCTTTACTCTTTCTTTCCATTTCTTTTCCCTTTCATTCCCTTTCCTTTCTTTCCTTTAACATCACTTACCTATCCTTTCCATTCTTTTCCTTTTCCTTCCATTTCTTTTCCTTCCCTTCCTTTCCTTCCATTTCCCTTCCCTTCATATCCAGTCCCTTCCCTTTTCCTTTACATTCATTTCTTTTCCTACCCTTTAATTTGCTTTCTCTTCCCTTTCATTTCCCTTGCCTTAACTTTCTTTTCCTTCCCCCTTCCCTTCATTTCTCTTTCTTCTTCCCTTTCTCTTCCCCTTATTTTCCTTTCCTTCCCTTCCAGTTGCTTCCCTTATTTTCTGTTTCCTTTCCTTTCTTTTCCTTTTCTCTTCCCTTAACTTTCCCATTTCCTGCCTTTGCCTTCATTTCTGTTTCCTTTCCTTTTACTTTGCTTTCACTTTTCTTTCTTTTCGGTTCCTTTCCTTATGTTTTCTTTTTCTTCCCTTCCAATCCCTTCACTTCCATTCTCTTCCCTTTCCTTTTCTTTAGTTCCTTTTCCCTTTCCTTGCCTTCCCTTCCCATCCATTTTCTTTGCTTTCCTTTCCTTCCTATTCCTCCTCTTCCGTTTCCATTCCTTTACTTTCCTTTTCCCTTCCCTCCCCTTTCTTACCCTTGCCTTTCCTTTTACATTTCCTACATTCCCTTCATTTCTGTTTCTTTTCCTTTTCTTTTTCTTCTCTTTCCATTGCATTTATTTCCTTTCCTTTGCTTTCCTTTTCCTTCTCTTCCAATCCCTTCCCATCCCTTCTTTTCCCTTTCTTTCCTTTCACTTCCCTTGCCTTCCATTCCCATCCTTTTCCTTTCCTTTCTTTTTTTCCTTTTGCTCTCTTCTCTTCCATTCCCTTCCCTTCATTTCCTTCCCTTTCCTCTCCATTTTCCTTTTCTTTCATTTCCTTCTCTTTCCATTGCATACCTTCCCTTCCACCCTTTCCCTTCCCTTCACATCCCTTTCGTTTCCTTTCCTTTTGTCCTCTCTCTTCATTTCTCTTCACTTCTTTTTGTTTCACATCTCCTGTTTTTCCTTTTCCTTTCCTATCCTTTCCTCTCTTATTCCATTCCTTACCTTCCTTTCCTTTCTTTCATATTACCTTTCCTTTCCTTTTTGCTTCACTTCTTGCCAGAGCCCGCCAGCAGGGCAGAAAGGGTTCCTGAGTCAGGAGTGAGGATTGAAATTAATAAAATACACAACACATATTATGTTCTGAGAGGCTTTTGGCAGTCTGCTCCTAGTGCCAAGCACTCTGCACCTGAAAAGCGAAGCGGCCAGGTAGCCTTGCTTTATTTATACAACAGTTTCCACAATGGGTTAACTTCACAAGGAGGTGAGGCAGGAGGTGTGATTTTAACAAGCTCTCCCACCTGCTGTCACAAAACAAAAGGAGAATGGACTTGCAAATTCTTCCCTGACTCCAGGGGAAAGTCTGGTAGAAACCTGTATTCTGCGCTGAGACATGAATATCAAAACAGCTGCCAAAAGCAGCTGTGACCCAGCCCCCGACAACTTCTCTTTCCTTTGGGTTTACCTTTCTTTGCCTTATCTTTCCATTCCCTTAACTTCCCTTTGATTCCCTTCATTTCCCTTTCCTTTCTTTTCCTTTTCTTTCTTTTTTCCTTTATTTACCCTTCCTTTCCCTTCCCTTTTAATTTACTTTCCTTTGTTTTCCATTTTCCTTTCCTTTCCATTGTTTTTCCTTTCTTTCCTTGAATTTATCCTTTCTTTTCCTTTCCCTTACTCTTCCCTTCATTTTATAACTTACCTTCCACTTCCCTCCTCTTCCTTTCATTTCTGTTTCCTTTCCTTTCTTATTCCTTTCCTATCTCTGTCCTTTCCCTTGTTTTCTTTTCCTTTCCATTTTTTCCTTTTCTTTTTCCTTTCCTTCTCATCACTTCCCTTTCATTTCCTTTCATTTTCCCTACCCCTTCCTTTATTTTACATCCCTTTGATCTCTCTTTGTCCCATTCCATTATCTTTGCTTTCATTTTCTTCCGCTTTCATTCCTTCCCTTCAGTTCCCTTTTCCTTCCTTTCCTTCCCCTTCCCTTTTCTTTCTCTCCCTTTCCTTTATCCTTCCCCTACATTTCCTTTCCCTTCCTTTTACACCCCCCCTTTACATTTCTTTTTTTCCTTCCCTTTCCCTTCCCATCCTTCCCATCTTTTTTCCTTCACTTTCCTTTCCTCTTCTTTCTCTTCCCAGTCATTCCCTTCCTGTTCCTTTCCATTCATATATTGCCTTACCTTTCCTTTTTCTTCCCCTCTCTTCACTTCCATTTATTTTAATTCCCTTGCATTTACTTTCCTTACCTTTTTTCCTTCCCTTCCTTCCATATCCCCCTTTCCCCATTTGTTTCTTTCCCTTCCATCCCTTCCATTTCCTTTCCCTTCCTGTTCCTCCCAAATTTCCTATCCTTTACTTTCCCTTTTCCTTCCCTTCTCTTCCCTTCAATTTCCCTTCCCTTTCATTCTTTTCCTTCCCTTTCCTACCGTTTCTTTTCCTATCATTTCTGTCCTTTCTCTTCACTTCTTTTCTCTTTCATTTCCTTTCCTAACTTCCCTTCCCTTTCCCTTCCATTCACTTTCTTACCCTTTTGTTTTCCTTTTCTTTCTTCTATTATCCTTTCCCTTTGTTTTCTTTTCCTTCTTTCCCCTTCTCTTCCTTTAACTTCCCTTCCCTTTCTTTTCCTTTCCTTTCTTTCACTTCCCTCTCTTCCCTTCCTGGTACTTAACTTTTCCTTTTCTTTCCTTTCCCTTCCTTTCCTTTGCTTTCCTGTTAGTCCTTCCCTTCTATTCCCTTCTCTTCCATTCCTGTCTGTCCCCCTTTCCTTTTCTTTCCATTCCTTTCCCTTTACATTCCCCTTCCTTTCCCTACCCTACCTGACCCTTACCTTTTCATATCCTTTCATTTCTTTTCCTTTCCTTTCTTTTCTTCCCTTTCCTTCCATTTCCTTTCTCTTTCATTCTCTTTCCTTTCCCTTTCCATTCCTTCCCTTCCCATCCTGTTCTTTTCCATTCCCATAATTTCCTTACTTTTCCTTTCCTTTTCATTCCTTTCTTTTTCCTTCCCCTCTCTTCACTTCCATTTCTTTCAATTTGCTTGCTTTACCTTTCTCCTTCCCTTCCTTTCACATCCCTTTTTTTCCTTTCCTTCTTTTTCCTTTCCCTTTTTTCAAATATCCTATCCTTTTCTTTCCCTTTCCTTCCCTTCTCTTCTCTTCCCTTGCCTTTCCATTTCCTCTACTTTCCTTTTCCCTTCCCTTTCCTCCATTTTACCTTCCGGTACATCCCTTTTTATTTCCTTTTGCTTCATTTCCTTTTGATTTCCCTTCCCTTCCCTTTCCATCCCTTCTGGCCCTTCCCTTTCCTTTCTCCTTACCTTTCCCTTTCCTTTCCTAACTTCTATTCTTTTCGTTTCATTTCCTTTCCTTTCATTTCATTTCCTCTCCTATCCTTTCTTTTGTAACCTTTCCCTCCCCTTCTCTTCCCCTCCCTTCATGTCCTTTCCCTTTCCTTTCTCTTTCCCTTTCCTTCCCTTCCTTTCCCTGCCTTTTCCTTTTCTTTCCCTTCTTTTCCTTTTGTTCCCTTTCCCTCCCCATCACCATCCATTCATTTCCCTTCCAATCCCTTTCTGTCCCTTCCCTTTTCCATTTCTTTCCTTTCTCCTCCTTTGCTTTCCTTCCCTTTTCCTTTCCTTTTTCCTTACCTTCCCTTATTTTCCTTCCACTTATGTTCTCATCCCTCCCTACCCTTCACTTTCCTTCCATTTTTTCCTTTCAATTTCCTTTCTTTCCTTCCCTTTCCTTATTCTTTCTTTCCATTTTCTTTCCATTTCATTTCATTTCATTTCCTTCCTTTAACATCCCTTACCTTTACTTTCCATTCCTTTCCTTTTGCTTACATTTCCTTTCCTTCCCTTCCTTTCCTTCCATTTCCCTTCCCTTCACATCCGGTCCCTTCCTTTTTCTTTCCATTCATTTCTTTTCCTACCATTCCCTTCTTTTCTCTTCCCTTTCATTTTCCTTCCCTTTTCTTTCTTTACCTTCCTCTCCCTTTCCTTCATTTCCCTTTCCTTTCCTCTTCCCTTTCCCTTCCCCTTCTTTTCCTTTCCTTAACTTCACTTCCAATTGCTTCCCTTCTTGTCTGTTTCCTTTCCTTTCCTTTCCTTTTCCCTTCCCTTCCCTTTCCCTTTCCTTTCCTTCCCTTCATTTCTGTTTCCTTTCCTTTCCTTTTACTTTCCTTTTGCTTTTCTTTCTTTTTGGTTCCTTTCCTTTTTTCTTTCCTTATGTTTCCTTTTTCTTCCCTTCCATTCCCTTCCCTTCCATTCTCTTTCCTTCCCTTTTCCTTAGTTCCTTTTCCCTTACCTTGCCTTCCCTTTCCATCCATTTTCTTTCCTGACCTTCCCTTCCTATCCCTTCCCTTCTCTTTCTATTCCTTTACTTTCATTTTACCTTCCCTTTCATACTCTTTCTTTTCCTTTCTCATTTCCTGCCATTCTCTTCATTTGTTTCCTTTCCTTTTGGTTTCCTCTCCTTTCATTTCCTTTCCCTTTTCTTCTCTTTCCATTGCATGCATTGCTTTCCCTTTTTCTTCTCTTCCAATTCTTCCCATCCCTTTTCTTCCCATTCCTTCCTTTCGCTTCCCTTCCCTTCCATTCCCATCCTTTTCCTTTCCTTTCCTTTTTTATTTCGCTCCTTTCTCTTCCCTTCCCTTCCCTTCCTTTTCCTTTCCTTTCCTTCTCATTACTTCATTTTCCTTTTCTTTCATTTCCTTCTCTTTCCATTCCATCCCTTCCCTCCATTTTCCCTTCCCTTTACTTCCTTTTCCTTTCCTTTCCTTTTTTCTTCTCTCTTCATTTCTCTTCACTTCTTTTCATTTCACATCTCATTTTTTCTTTTCCTTTCCCATCCTTCCCTCTCCTATTCCATTCCTTACCTCCCTTTCTTTTTTCTTGCCTTCACGTTACTTATCCTTTCCTTTCTGCTTCACTTCTCTTTTCTTCCCTTTTTTCCTTTCCTTTCCTTATCTTTCCATTCCCCTAAATTCCCTTAGATTCCCTTCATTTCCCTTGCCTTTCTTTTCCTTTTCTTTCTTTCCTTTCTTTCCCTTTCCTTTCCCTTCCCTTCCCTTTTAATTTCCTTTCTTTTCCTTTTATCTTTCCAGTCTTCTTCCTATCATTTCTTTTTTTTCCATTTCCTTTCATTTCCATTGTTTTTCCTTTCTTTCCTTGAATTTACCCTTTCTTTTCCTTTCCCTTCCTCTTCCCTTCCCTTTACTGCCCTATCTTCACCTTCCCTCCTCTTCCCTTCATTTCCGTTTCCTTTCTTATTCCCTTCCTATTCCTTTCCTCTCCCTTCTTTTCCTTTCCTTTCCTTTTCTTTCCTTCCCTTCCCTTACATTTCCTTTCTTTTTCCCTTCCCTTTCCTTTATTTTCCATCCCATTTCTTCCCTTTCCATTCTCTTTGCTTTCATTTCCTTTCCCTTTCATTCCTTTCCTTAGGTTCCCTTTCCCTTCTGTTCCCTCCCCTTTCCTTCATTTATTTTCTCTTCCCATTGTCTTCCTTTCCTTTATCCTTCTCATGTATTCCCTTCCCTTCCTTTTACATCCCCTTTTTCCATTTCTTTTCTTTCCTTCCCTTCCTTCCCTTGCCTTTCCTTTCCTTTCCCTTCCCTTTTCTTTTTTTTTCAAATTTCCTATCTTTTCCTTCCCTTCTCTTCTCTTCCCTTCCAATTACGTTTCCTTTCATTCTTTTCCCTTCCCTCCCCTTTCCTGTCCTTTCTTTTCCTATAATTTTCTTCCTTTCTCTTCCCTTCTTTTTGCTTCCCTTCACTTCTTTTCCCTTTCATTTCCTCTCCTTTGCTAACTTCCCTTCCCTTTTTCTTCTCTTCCCTTTATTACCCCTTTGTTTTCCTTTCTTCTTTTAGACTTTGTTTTTCTTTCCTTCCTTTCCCTTCTGTTCCTTTAACTTCCCTTCCTTTTCCTTTCTTTTCCTTTCCTTTTCTTTCTTTCACTTTCCTCTCTTCCTATCCTAGCCCTTAACCTTGCCATGTCATGCCATGCCATGCCATGCCACACCACGTCACACCACATCACACCACGCCATGCCTTTCCTTTCCTTCATCCTTCCCTTCTGTTCCATTTCCTTCCATTCCTGTCCGTCCCCTTTTCCTTTTCTGTCAGTCCATTTCCCTTTTCATTCCCCTTCTTTTCCTTCCCTTTCTTTCCTGACCCTTACCTTTTCATATTTTTTCATTTCTTTTCCTTTCCTTTCTTTTCTTCCTTTTTCTTCCATTTCCTTTCTCTTTCATTCTCCTTCCTCTCCCTTTCCATTCCTTTTCTTTCCTTCCCTTCCCATCCCTTTCCTTCCTGCTCTTTTCCATTCCTATAATATCCTTCCTTTTCATTTCCTTTTTATTCCTTTCCTTTTCCATCCCCTCTCTTCACTTCCATTTCTTTCAGTTCCCTTGCATTTCCTTTCCTTACCCTTTTCTTTACTTTCCTTTCACATCCTTTTATTTTCCTTTTCTTTCCTTTGCTTCTCTTTCCTTTCCCTTTTTCAAATATCTTATCATTTTCTTTCCCTTTTCCTTCCTTTCTATTCTCTTCCTTTTCCATTTCCTCTCCTTTTCTGTTCCCTTTCCTCCATCTTCCTTACATTATGTCCCTGTTCATTTCCTTTCCTTTCCTTTCCTTTTGATTTCCCTTCCCTTCCCTTCCCATTCCATCCTGTTCTACCCCATCCCTTCTGTCCCTTCCCTTTCCTTTTTCCTTACCTTTCCTTTCCTAACCTTTCTATTCCTTTACTCTCCTTTCATTTCCTTTCCTCTCCTATCCTTTCTTTTGTAATCTTTCCCTCCCCTTCTCTTCCCATCCCTTCATATCCGTTCCCTTTTCTTTTTCTTTCCCTTTCCTTCCCTTCCCTTCCTTTCCCTGCCCTCCCTGTCCCCTCCCGACCCTTCAAGTCATTCCCTTTTCCTTCCCTTCCCTTTTCCCTTCCTTTACATTCATTTCCCTACCTTTCTCTTCCCTTCACTTCTCTTATCTTCCTGTCCCTTTCTGTCCTTTTCCATCCCCTTTTTCCTTTCCTTTCTTCCCTTCCCTTAACCTTCCCTTTCCTTCCATTCCATTCCTATACCTTTCCTTGTCCTTTACTGTTCTTCCCCTTCCTTTTCTTTCCTTTCTTTAGTCTTTCCCACGCTTCACTTCCCTTTCCTTCTCATCCCTTTCCATTATTTCTCTTCCCTTCCCTTTCCTATTCTTTTCCTTTCCTTTTTCTTCCTTTCCCTTCCTTTTCTTTCTTAACCATCCCTTCTCCTTGTCTTCCTTTTATTTCCTTTCTTTTGTTAACTTTCCTTCCATTTCCTTTCCCTTCCATTCCTTTTCTTTCCTATCCTTTACTACCCTCTCCCTCTTCTCCCTTTCCCTTCCTTCCCTTCCTTTCCTTTTTTTCTTCTCGTCCCTTCCCTTTTCCTTTCCTATCGTTTTCTTTCACTTCCTTTGCTACCCTTTCCTTTCTTTTCCTTGCCTATCCCTTCCGATCACTTCACTTTTCCTTTCCTTTCCTTTGCTATACTCTCCCTTCTTTTTCCTTTCTACCCCTTCCCTTTTACTTCCCTTTCTCCTTTACTTACCTTCTTTTCCCTTCCATTCCCATCCCTTCCCTTCCTGTCTCATCCTTTCCCTTTCTGTCCCTTACCTTTTCCTTTCCTTTCTGTTTCTTTTCTTTCCCTTCCTTTACCCTTCCCCTCTGTTGTTTTCCCTTCCCTGCACTTTTACTGTCCTTTGCTTTCCTAAATTTTTCTTTCCATTCTCTTTTCTTCCCTTTCCTTCCATTTCGATTCCTTTCCCTTTGTTTCCTTTCTTTCTCTTCCTTTCCTTTTTTATTCCCTTCCCTTCCTTAACCTCCTCTTATGCACCCTTCTGTTTCCTTCCTTTTCCTTCCCTTCCCTTCCCTATTCCATTCCTTTCCTTTATCTTTCTTTCCTTTCCTTCCCCTCCCTTCCCTTCCCTACCCACCCCTTCCCTTAGTCTTTTCTTTCATTTCTTTTCTTTTAACTTTCCCTACATTTCCTTTCCCTTCCTGTCCTTTCTTACCCGCTTGCTCTTCTCCCTTTCTCTTCCTTTCCCCTCCCTTTTCCTTTTTTCCCTTTTTACTTCCCTTCCTTACCCTTCCCTTTCTTTTCCCCTGACCTTTCCTTTCTTTTCCTTTCCCTTCCTATCTTTTCCTTTCTTTTGCTACACTCTCCCTTCTTTCCCCTTCCCTACCTTTCCCTTTTACTTTACTTTCCTTTCTCCTTTCCTTCCCTTCTTTTCCCTTCCCTTCCCACCCCTTCTCTTCCTGTCCCATCATTTTCCTTTCTGCCCCTTATCTTTTTATTTCCTTTCTTTCCTATCCCTTACCCTTCTCTTACCCTTCCATTGTTGTCCCTTCCCTTCTCCTTTCCTGTCCTTTTATTTCCTTTCTTCTTCCTTCCCCTCTCTTCCCTTCCTTTCCCTTTCATTCCCTTCTCTTCCCTTCCTTAACCTTTCCTTATGACCCTTCTGTTTCTTTTTCCTTCACTTCTCTTCCCCACCTACCCGTCTTCGTTCTGATGCACTGAGGCTGAGCCTGCACCCTTAAAGCACCAGAGTCAATATGTGCAAGCAGTTCAGCTGTGTCAAGAGATGCAGATCCATGACCCCTGAGTTCCCATTTTTACTTGTCACTTTCAGTTCCCTGTGTAATTATATTACAATTCCAATTCAGACAAATTTAGAACTTCTTTATAAAGATTTAGTTCTTTTCATCTACATTCAAGTTCAAAAAGACAAAAAAGTTTTCTCTGCTAGAAATCTGTTGTTGTTCCTATGAAATAAACATTTGTGTTGCTGAAATTAGGACATTTGTGGTTAATGTGTTTTTACTCTTTTATTAATGTGGATCGGTGGTTCTGCATGAATGTCTGTTTATAACATGTGTTGTGGTTTCCACAAAGCTAGAAGAGACCAGAAGATGGGTTTATACTTTCTCAGACTGGAGTTGTAGACAGTGGTTTTTGTGATCTACCATGTGGGTACTTGGAATTGAACCTGGGTCCTCTGAAAAAGCAGCCTGTGCTCTTAACTGCTGGGCCATATCACCAGCCCCAGAAACTAGGACCTTATGCATGAGACAAGAACTCTACCACCAAGTGTTTCCCTAGAACTTGTGTTTGGTTGGTGGGAGGACTGTAAGCAGGCAGAAGTCATTCCTTACAAGTCTCCAACCTCTTCTGTTGTATATATTGTGCCTGTGTATCTGCATGTATGCAGTGTATACAAAGTCCAAAGAATTGAATCAGTATCTTACTCTATCATTCTGTTTTCTTCCTTTGAGGCAGAATCTCTTACTAAATCTAGAGCTAGTGCTGGAGAGAATGGCTCAGCAGTTCTGAGCACTGGCTTGGCTTAGTTGCTATAAGTCATGGAGCAGCTACTTTGCATACATTTGTCTATCTGTTTTGTTCTGTGTGTTTGTGAATCTTAGTTCTGTGGGACTGTGATGGACACTATGGGACAGACTTCGTCTAATCTTCCCCTGTTTCTTCTGACACTTCCACCAGTTTGCTAGCAAAGCCATTGTCCCTCCCCCCCCCCTGCATCCCACTGTGACAGAATGGCGGTTTCTGGCATCTGGCTGGCAGAAATGCAAGGGTGGGGCCAGAAATCAAATTGTCCTGTACTACTTCCTGCCAGCAAGGAGTTCTTCATCCTTGAGGCAGAACTGGACCATCTTCTCTGTACTTTTTGTGAGCATTGTACCTGTATATTGTTTTCTTATGTTGTTCTTTTATGAGTCTTTTTGTTTGCTTATGATAGTCTCATGTAGGCAGGTGACCAACCAGCTGTGCACCACGGTGACTTTGCCTGTTCCCTGCTCCAAATGCTATAAGATGGGTTACCTCTAGTCATTGGTGGGAGCATGCCCTGAGGCAGGAGAGATGGAGAACTCCCAAGAGCAGGGCAGGCTGCATGAGCTTGCACAGGCTAATGGGACAAAGTGCTTGGAATTACAGCTATCTGGAATAAGAAAGGTTTTGTCTCTCTGTTTAAATTTATGTATTGCTATCACCTTTCTGACTGATCTTAAATGGTTAATATGCTCTGTATGTATGGGTTATAGATTAAGAGTGATTGGATATGTTTAAAGGTTAAATTCAAAATCTTGTTCAGAATATATATGTGTGTGTGTCTCTCTCTGTGTAAGTGTGTGCAATTCTGTTTTTAAGCTCTATAAAAGCGGCAGGGAGGAGATGAGGGAGGGTGGGTGGAATTGGGAGGGAATGAGGAGTGGAGCTACAGCTGGGATACAAGGTAAATAACCTGTGATTAATATAAAAAATAAAAATTATAAGAAAAAGGTATGTACATTGTACCATTGATACATACTCAGGGTTTCCATACGTAATTCTTTAAGTTCTGAAAAGGCTAATTGTTTAATTAAACATTTATTGGAAATAATGGCAATTATGGGGATACTTACACAAATTAAGGCTGATAGTGTACCCACATATGTGTCAAGTAAGACAAAGACATTTTTGCATATTATGCTATAAAGCACATTACTGGTATACCACACAATCCTGCAGAACAGACAGTTCTTGAAAGAGCTAATTATACTTTAAAAGAGATGCAGATTAAACAAAAAGGGAGAGTAAAGACCCCCCCCTCAGTGGGGGTATTTACTCTTGTTAACTCTAAATTTTCTTGATGTTGGTTAAAAAGGAATAACAGCAGCTAAGAGACACTGGGTTATAGAAAAAAATGTAGAACTAGAACAACCCATCTATTATAAGGATGTGTTGACAGCACAATGGAAATCTGCAATTGTTTTTGCGATGGGGATATGTTTACACTTAGGTATTTACAGGGAAGGAGAAAATATGGTTACCAACAAAACTTACAAGGATTAGATTTGACCAGGAAAGACCTCCTACTAGCTGAGACTTGAATGTCTTCCCATGGTAAATGAAACTTGTTGACTACCTGGTATGCATGATGCAAAAATGTACCTATAATATTACCTTTAGAAGTTTGTTTATTTTCAGAGCAAAAGACCAGATGACAGTGAAGATAAAGCAAGTAACCCACACGATTTCCGACACACAGACTGCCTCAGTTTCTGTTTCCTCAAAAATCTACATCCAGGTCAATTTCAAAAGGGCTAGATCAAATGATCAATACCACATTCAGACTAGACAGAAAACACAGAGCCTGGACAGAAAAAAAGATACCGCTGGTTTTTCCAGAACTTGGACAATATTCTAATTTTAAGAGTAGCCAAAATATGTTCCTCCCCCCACAAGCAACAAAAAAATAATAATTTTAAGAACACTACACTCCATTCCCAAGAGGTGGGGTAAATGTTGTTGGTTGTTTGTTGGGCTGTGGATTGATCATGGTAAGGGAAAAAACAAAGCAAAGGTTAAAATTCAAAGATCTCTGTCTTTTTTCTCTTTATCTTTTTTCCTCCTATCTTACTCTCTAAATATTAGGGGAAAAGAGGGGAAAAAGGAATTTTTAAAGGGGGTAGATATAGATTTACAGGATAAATTATTGAATCTACTAGTGTCAAATATCTATTCATATGGGTTATTGGATAATGGTTGAAATTTAACATTTTGTTCAAACTTTGCTTAATGATTGTACACACGCAGATCATTTGAAAATGTAGGGTAAAACTCTAGTCTTATGAAAACTAACTACTGCAAACTGTTTAGGATGATTGGAAATGCAAATTAGTAGTTACAAACCTAGAAATACTATCTTGATTAATTACAGAAATAAGCCTTATTTAGTCTCTTGTATATGCTTTCAAGGTTAAGTAGCTAGTACATAGCTAGAGTCAAGCAACATTTCCCTATAGATAGACAGATAGATGATAGGTAGATAAATAGGTGATAGATAGATGATAGATACATAGATGATAGATGGATAGATAGTTATTCTTATATTGTAGATTAAAAGGTGGGCTTCAAGCACTTAGAGATCCAGAGAATATGGCATTTTGAAACATTTTAATAATAAAAAGCTTTTCTGACAGAGAGCCATATCTGCTCCTGGCCGCACCTCTAATCTACTTCAAAGAAGATGATGGGCATCAAAGAAACAATTGTGGCAAAATGGCCATTGAAGAAAAAAAATGTCCTTCAACTGCTGATAGCAGGCTCTCTGAGGAAACTGTGAACAAACAGTACTCTGGAAATTTCACTGTCCAGTTTTGCAGACACTAAGTGGTCAGTCCTTCAAAATTCCTGTTTGCCAGGAAAGACATTCTGGGCCAGAAGATTGAATATTGGATGTCACAAAGACAAAGAGAAACCTCCAGTGACATTCCAGGCACTCAACTGTCTCTGTCATTTCTGTATTTCTGTGAGCCGTTTGCTCTATGCTTCCTACATAATTAGGCATTATTTCCTTAGTCATACTTTTACTAATATTAAGCTTAAAACAGTGGTTTACGTCAAAAATTGTTTTAAGGTATAGAGAGATGTTTTCAGATTGATAAGTAGTTTAGTCAGAAAATTTAGGACCCACCAGAATAAGATAGATAGTGGAACACTTTTTCCCAAATTGCCAAATACAAATGGATTGGAAATTGAAAATAAAATTCTTACCTCATAATTCTTCTTGTATATACTGTATTAGGGTTAGGATCAGTGTCAGTTTCAGGGATAGGGTTAGGGCTAGGGTTAGGCTAGGGTTAGGGTCAGGGTCAGGGTCAGAGTCAGAGTTCGGGGTTAGAAAGCCAGCCAGTAATCAGCGCCCATCCATGGCCTCTGCATCAGCTCCTGCCTACAGGATCCTTGTCCTGTTTTGAGTCCCTACTCTGACTCCCTTCAGTGCTGAACAGCACAATTGCAGTGTAAGACAAATGGTGTTCTGTTGAAGCAGTAAAAACCCTAACTAAGGGTCTATTAAAAATAGACCCTGTGTCTACATAGAGAAAAATGCACGTAATCTTGTGAGGTTTGACTTTAAAATACTTGGGCTGATATGGCTAGGGGCTGCATCTTGGAAGCACTCTCAGGTTCAGACACAGTCTCAATCATTCTGTGTGCCAGTATCTAAAGCAAAAGGCCTCTTCTTATTAAAATATGGTCATGGTGAATCTCTGAGTGACCCACAGACCCATAAAAATATTTTTTAAAGTTTTTAAAGGCAGGATATATCTACTTACCCTGGCTATTCTGGACCTCAATATTCAGAGCCTGGTTGCCTTGAACTCACAGAGTTCTGTTTGGTCACAGTGATGTTAAAGTGACTAATATAGAGATGGATGTAAAATTCTACAAAGTACTGTTATACTCAACAATTCAATGAGAGTTCCTCAAGCAAGGCTAAGGGGAAGAAGACAGCCACAAAGGAGAAATACTACATAATTCCATGCTAACTGCCAAACCTGGACAGCCAATTTACAGTATGAGCAGTCAGGTGAGTAGTTACACTGGGAGGTGGCACAGCCTGTAGGAGGTATGTGTGCCAACTGAATGTTGTTTCTGTCTGGCTTTCAACTACCCGGAAGTTTCATCTTCTGAAAATACACCAAAATGTGCACTTTCAACTGACAAAGTTTCTGCGTGAATTGTATATTCTGATAAAAGGTTGAGAAATGAAAACAAGGCTCTTATGGTTTGAATGTGAAATGTCCCACCCAAGCTTAATGTTTGAAAACGTGGTAACCAGCAGGTGGTGCTATGTTGAGAGGTCTAGCCAAGGATGACCCCTAGTCCCCCACCCAGATAGCCCCTAGCTGGTGACCAAGGTCACATAGCCCTGCTACTAAGAAAAACCACAAGATGTGCTAACTGCTCCCCATCCCTAACACCTAAGCATGCTCATGAGCAGATAACCTCCAAATGTCAGGGCCAGAACTGTTATGGCCTAGGCGCCTAAAATAGACCAAGGCTTGGAAATTCCGCACTTACAGTTTTGTCCTTTCAAAACTCTGTTCTCCTAGACCTCCTGGCTGCATATCTCTCTGTTTCCACAGGGAGCTTGTGACTTGGGCTCAATCTTGTATTTAATAAACCCTCATGTGTTTTGCATGGAGTCTATTCCTGGTTGTCTTTCTCACGAACTGGGTGTAACACCACGAAGTGTGGCCATCTGAAGCTATAGTCCCAAATGAGCTTTCCTTCTTTAGGTTGCTTCTGTCTGGTATGTTGTTGAAAAAAGCAACTAAAGCAATGGAGAAAGGTCATTGTGGGGGTCTCACACACAGACTTGGGAATTCTGTGACCTGGTAAGGAAGTGTGTGGACATAGGCCACAGTATCATCCATGATAGTGTGTCCAGAGTACAATAATCAGCTACATAAGGTGGATTTGAGGAGAATACGGGTGTCTGTGTGAGTTAAGAGACAGGGTTGACTCCCCCATAGGTGTGAGCTTACCTAGTCTCCATGGGAGGTCTTTATAGGGGAGCAGTCTCAGGCTATAAATATCTACAAGGAAGAAGTTGCAGTCCATTCTTTCTATGCACTCTGTCAACATTCACTCCTGGACAGGAAGGCTTGTGAACTTCAATCGGTCTGAGGCACTGGGCTCCTTGTCAGTAACAGAGATTCATTCAGGACTTGACCCATAAGTAGTAAGTATTCTTAACCCATGAGCCATTTCTGCTGCCCCTATTTTTATTTTTATTTTTTTCAGAAAAGGTCTCCATTTATAGAACAAGCTATCTGGAGCTCATTATGAAGGTTGGCCTCAAATTCAGTGTCCTCATTTCTTACAAACTTCCTGAGAAACATATATCACAGCAAAGCACTTTAACAGATGTGCCACAACAAAGTCAAAGAATATCTTTGTAACAGTAAACACTAATATTTAAGAGTCTCAGTCTTTTGCATGTAACTGTTATGAACAAATCAACTGCAATCACAAAATGAAAATGAGAAGCAAAATGTATAAATACATATCGCTATGGTTGAGAATTGAATGCACCCAGATTCTTTGTTTGTTTGTTTGTTTGTTTTTGAGACAGAATTTCTGTGCAGCCTTGGCTGTCCTGGAATGACTTTTAGACCAGGCTGGCCTCAAACTCACAGCCATCTGCCTTCTTCTGCCCTCCAGAGGACTGAAATTACAGGCATGCACCGCTGTGCCTGGCTGCATCCAGCTTTTTAACTGAAGCCATCTGAAATACTTCAAAGAAATATTTTTTAAATTAATTTTTTGTATTATTGTGTCTATGTGGGTATGCACATGCCACAGTATACATGCGTCAATGATAAGACAACTTTGTGGACTTTTCACTGTAGCGGACAACAGCATATAACTATAGCCAACAACAATAACTATAGGCAGAGCCAAACATATTAGAGGGCAATTTTATATACCCATCTCATTGGCCTAGTGAAACAATAACAGCAGCTTCTTCTCTGGGTCCTCTGATTTAACCAAGTAACCTTTTTGTTTGTTTGTTTGTTTTTGATTTTTTTTTGGCCTGGTTTATAGGACAAGATATGAGTTCTAACCTTAAATGCAATCAGAAAGTAGATTGTACCAATTATAGTCAGGCCAGTGTTGCTTCAGTGAGCACATCTTTCCTGGCATGCTGATATTAAAACTTAGGAAAACTCCTTGGTGTCAGGACAAGGGACATAAGTGGAGGTCGTCTAGGAAAGCAGAAGGATGGGTTTTCATGAGCAGGTCTCACAGGTGCACATGAGTATGCAGAGAGAGATATATTGTAGGTGTAACTTCTCATCAGGCGGACCCAAAGCTCAGGACAGGACAGAGAAGAAGCACAGAAGACACTGACACTGATGTTTTAGAGGGAAGATATGCTAATCCTGTGCTTCAAGTAATGACAAATTAGAGGGAGCTGGGAGAACATTAGAGAGTTGGGTACCAGCCTCTGCACAGAGAGGAATTCTAGAACTTGAGGTCCATTATTCCTCCCTGCCCACTATGTCTGTGTCTGACATGTACTCAACTCTGCTTCTAGTCTAACTTCTTCAACCAGTCAACAACCACACCACACAAGTGGGCCATCAGACTGAGTTCTCTTCATCCCTCTCCAGCCCCTGGCTAAGGTTTCCTCTGTGTTCCTGCACAGCATGGAGAACTTGGAGGTGAGGAAGGGGAGCTGAAGGCAAGGGGATGGGAAGGAAGGTCTTTGCTCTGAGAACCAGGCAACCAGTTAATATTTAATTATCTTCTTTGCTTTTATCTCTTGACCCACTGACAAACCAGTTTGTTAGGCTCAGAAAGCAGAAAGGATGCCTGGAAATATGGGAGAAGTGAGGATCAGGTTCAGAGCCCCTTGGAGTAGGCAGTCTTCTCTCAGATATCCTGTTGAAGTATCGATCCAAACAGAGACCACAATGTTCAAGGCAAGAATTTTATTTCATGGCTGAGCCTTCTGCTTTCCACAGGGTTAGGAATAAGCTGGTGAACCCCAGCTGCAGCAGGGAGACTCTTATATAGGTCTTTCATGATCTTTCCAAGAAGAAGCAAGCAAAGCTTAACAGAAGCAGAACTTTCATTATTAGCTTTCAGCACAAACACATTGATAGAAGTTTTTAATGCCATTGTGGGTGGCCAGTTTTGGAAATCCTCATTTTTTTCAAGTCTGGTCAACCTGGAGGTATTTGTGGTGTTGGTCTGAAAAATATCTGCACAGCAGGAAGATAATTTCATTTTACCTGAGAAATACAAACATCAAAAGTTTACAAATGAGACTGGAAGCTGAACAGTAGGGTGAGTAAAGATTCTGTTATTATTTAATCCATATAAAATCAATAGCGAAGGCAGAAATGGGGGAGTCAGCTTCTAATGATCCCACATAAAGGACTTCTTGGGAAAGAACCACTACATGGTTTCAAAATATCTTCTGATAGGATTAGGTAAAGCCTGTGTCTCAGGCCTAGAAGAGAGGAGCAGAAACAGGTTTCTGTCAGCTGATTATGAGACCTGGCACCTTCCAAGCCCAATTATCCATGTAATCTCTGTGGCTAATTATAGCGCAACAAGAGCAAATAGATGATTTTCAAGGTTCCGGGGGCACTGTTTTCTGACAGTTGAAGGGAAAGCTGGGATAGCCCATGGAGCCAATATGAGCTTGAGAACAGACCACCTCTCTGTGGGGCTGCAGGGCTTGAGGAACTCAGTTCTCAGCCCTGGAGAGAAGTCAGGGCTGTTGCAAGGAGACTGACATGTCAATGTTATTTGAGGGAACCCTCTTCACCCCATTGCTCCTTTCTGACCCTCCCTGGTTTTTGGATTGCTTCCCCTCACTTCTCTTCCTCTTGCTAGCTCCTTGCTGCCACCTCTCAAGCAATAGGAGGGAGAATAGACTGCCCCATGCTCAGGTTAGTTGGGTGATTTAAAGATTCCAGGCCCTCCCAGTGTGCCCAAAGAAGGGGGATTCCTGCCTGGCAGGCATGGATTGGTTGAAACACAAAAGGGATATTGCATTTTGAATTGGTTGGTGATAGGAAAGTCCCCCAACCATTAATGATCTGGTGTCCCTCCCTAGAGGGATGGACAGGTTTCCTAGCAAAGGTTTCTCTCGTGGGCAGGAAAGAATGCAGTAAATCTAGTTCTTCCCCTCAGGGCATTATAACTAGTTCTTCCTTGAAGGTGGCTGGACATATCTCTGTTTGGCTTGGTTCAGGCTTGTGCTTTAAGCTTTAAAACAATACCCACTGATTTTTAAGTATTTGGTCTCTCACCTGCAGGGCTTGAAGAACTCAGTTCTCAAGCCTAGTGAGAAGTCAGAGCTATTGCAAGGTGACTGACATATTAATGTTATTTGAGGGAACCCTGTTCACCCCGTTGCTTCTTTCTGACCTTCCCTAGTTCTTGTATTTCTTCTCCACCCCTCCCCCACTTCCCTTTCTTCTTCTAGCTCATTGCTTCCCCCCTCACCCCCCACGCTGCCACCTCTGAGCAGTAGAAGGGAGATCAGACTCTGTATAAGTAACCAACTGAGCTCATCTTCTCCTCCCCCATTCTAGGCCTACATCCTGCTCACACACTTACCAGCTAAGGGGGGTATTAGCAAGGCAGTTTGCCAACTACAGTGGCTCCAGAGTACTGAGGATCTGGTTCTTTGGGAATGATGGAACCTGACATGTGTTCTACATGGTGTTTCAACCTTTCTAACTGAAAACAGACCAGCATGATCAGTCCCTAAGGACACTGAAATCATGGGAAGAGCTTCTATTCTGATTATATCTCACTAAATAGGTCCAAGAGAGACTCTGCTCTTCCTTTTATTTTGCTGTGGTTAAGAGATCTTCCAGCCTAGATAACCCAAATATAGGCATTGAGGACTAAATTCGACTGAGAGCTTGCATCACAGAAAGTCAAAAACACATTTCTTCCAATGCCTGCTGGTACCTAGCAATTTGATACATATCTACACGGTGTATGGTCCTTCAGCCATGTAGACAGCCTTTTCTCACTTCCTGGCATTTATCCCTTTAATCAGAGCCTCACCCCACATCAAGGTTTTTACAGGGCTTTAGCATCCCCATCCGGCTGTAGAGTTGTATAGTTTTGCCTTGGCTAGAGATATGAGGAGGAAAAAGCCACCTCTCCTTATGCAAATCAAAAGTCCTTTGGTTTACACTAGATGCAGTCTTCGGTTTATATTCCTGTTCTGGCAGACACCAAGCTGTCATGAGCAGCCCTCTTGCGCAGGCAGTGCAAGAGCAGAGGCGTGTTCTGCAGCGGGTGTGTGTTTGCCTTCTCCAAAGATAGTCCAGCTTCTGTGGCCTTTTAGGTGATCATAGAGGGTTTGAGGGACTGTTCGTCAACCTGAACATTCTGAAACTTTTTCTTTACATTCAGTCTTTTACATAGCCTCTTACCTTTGCTGTGCTCCAGGCATCTCAGAAATGAGGGAAGAAGGGGCTGGAGAGATGGCTCAGAGGTTAAGAGAACTGACTACTCTTCCAGAGGACCTGACTTCAATTCCCAGCACTCACATGACAGCTCACAACTGTCTGTAACTCCAAGATTTGACGCTCTCACATAGCATAACATAGAGAAGCACTCAAACAAACCATCAATGCACAAAAAATAAAAATAAACTATTAAAAAAAGAAATGAGAGAAGAATCAATTCAGTCACCGGCATATATGGGGAAAATTATCCAGAAAAATAATTCCCTTTTCTCTAACTCATGATTATCTTTGACCTTGGGGTATTTCAGAAAAGCATTGAGATTTTTTTTTAAATCTCACAGATTTTTTTAAGTACACAGATTTCTTAATTGTACACTCAGCATCAGATCCTATTAGAGTAGATAACTGAAGAGAACAGAGTTCAGAACTGTTACCTTTCTTCAATATGCTAGATATTCATCCTATTTTTTTATTTTAGAAAATAAATGTGAAACATAAATAATTGTCATTCATGTACATGCTTTAACTCTCTCAATTTACTCAGTGATTCATAAAGTTTCTAATTTCAACACCAATTTCCAAATGACAATAGAAACATAGTAAACAGACCAAGAATAATTTGGATCATTAATGTTGGAATCACTTGAGTGGGAAGACATTATTTCTCAGTGACCCAAAGGGTGAGTATGAACAGATTCAAAACTATGACAGGCATGAGTGAAGCTTCTCCACAGCTGGTGACTGGCTGGTTGTGGTGGTGCATGTCTGTAATCTCAGAACTCATATGGCAGAGACAGGCAGATCTCTGTGACTTTTAAGCTATCCTGGTCTAACAAATCCAGTTCTAGAACAGCCAGAGCTGTTACACAGAGAAACACTGTGTAACAAAACAAAAACAAAAAACAAAACTGTACTTGGACTACTGATTGGGAAATGAGGAATCTGTCAATTCCAAACTTCACTGTGTTACCTGATCCTGTATTCCACTGAAATCTAGACAGGCAGAGACTTGGGCTTTCCTAATTGACACCAAGAGAAATTCTTTGGATTAAATGGTATCATCTGGAAAACTCTCATTTCTGTAATTCTTTTTTAAAAGAATTTTTTGCGATAGTGGAACCATTTTTGCCATAGAACTATAAGGGAACATTTATTTCAGATTGTACATCATTTCATCATACTGAAAGAACCAGGCCTGACTCCACCCCCACCTCAAAAGCCACCAGTCCCAGGAACTAGGTCATAAGTTACCAATTACAAAAATAAGAGGGTGGAGTCCCCTACCCAACGATTAGCCTGGAGAAAACCCAGCAATATTTAACAATCACTCCTAGCAATGGCTAATCATTGAATACCTGGAACTTACCCAGGTGTTCTTTACAATAGTATGAGTGAAACAATTATTGTTTTGCTTGGCCCTCTGGGCAAACAATTTCCTCAGGACATCCGATATTGGATAACTACCAATCAATCATAAAACTGCCTAGCTGGAATTTCTTAAACCTTGCTGTAACACTAAATATAAACCCTCCTCCCCCTGAGCTCGCTGCATCAGGGATGGTTGGGGCCTGAGCTCCAGCTTGTAATAGAAAGATTCTACTACTCCTACATCGGAATAGGCTCCTTGATACTCTTTGGGGTCCTAACAATACAAGAAGTGACTGTGACCAGTCTGTTACCTAGTAAGCTTTCAGATAAGCAGAATGAGCTGGAGGGCATATCAGAAAAAAAATCCTGAAAACAAGTCATTCTTACAGTCTCCATTTACGGCTCTATGTTTCTGCTTTATCTTTCACACACACACACACACACACATATATATATATATATACACATATATATATGTATATATATACATATATATTTATTTACACACACACACACACACACACACACACACATATATATATATATGTAACAAGCCATGTTTTGGTCTGTTCCTGCCTTTGTTAATTCTACAAAAGACTAAAATAATATATAATTATTTCGTGTTCAAATAAAAAACTAAATAGGAAACTGAGACAAGAGGGTTCTCCACTAAAAATGAATGTGCTTCATTCTCACATTATTCTACCACTATTAAAGTTTTTATTTTTTTAAAGCTGAAAACCTTCACTAGGAATTTTCTGTGGCCCTTTTGTATCCAATTCTCCATGAACCACTCTGACTAACCTGGACCCAAATCTTGGATGCACAGATCTCAATTCAGGGGGGGAAAAAAGAGCGAAGTTCACTAATCTAATCCCCCAGTCTCATCCCTAGGTCTACTGCAGCCTCCTTTCCCTCTCTTTATACCCATTTCCAATGGATCACACAGATCTTACCCTATCGACTTTATTCCACTTGCCCATTGCTTTCTCCCAGGCCACAACTTCATCAGTCAGTCTCGGTAACCCACAGATCACTCAGACCAGGCTAATTGCAAATCTTCACCTTTCCCTCATTCCACAATTTCCAATCGCCCAGTCTCATCCCTAGCTCTATATGAGACTTTCTGCTGTGACCTCTCCAATCTCTCACACCCCCCCCCCCTTTAATTTTATTTGGATCCCCAGTTTTCTAGCATATGACACACAACCACTACACTTTCCTAAAAACCAAAGAAGAAACAGAAGCCAAGATCAAAAACAGCAAAACAACAAAGATAAAACCAGATATCAGATATCCACACCTAGAATTACAATGTTACCAATCCCAGATGCCTACAAGCCAGCATGAAAACAAAACCAATACCATCCAGGGCAATATTTCTCTGCGAGAGCCCAACAATAGTACCACAGAAAGCCCTAAATGTTCCAACACGCCTGAAGCACAAGAAAAAAGACCTTAAAATCACCTTTGCAAATATGATAGAGGTCCTTAAAGAAAAAAATTAATAAATCCTCTAAAGAAATCTGTGAAACCACATATTGTGGAAGGAAATGAATAAAACACAGCTGGAGACCTGAAAATGAAGACAGAATAAATAAAGAAAACCTAAACTAAGTGGGGTCTGGAAATAAAACAAAAAAAGAAATTCAAATAGAAGCTGCAAAGGCAAATCTCACCAGCAGAATATAACAGATGGAATTAGAGAATCTCAGGCTTTGAAGATATAATGGAAAGACTAGATACATTGCTCAAAGAAAATGTTAAATAAAAAAGAAAGAAAGAAAAGAAAAAATAAAGAAATAAAACCCAGTTACAAAATAGCCAATAAATCTAGGATATTAAAAATATGAAGAATATTTTCAAAAAAAGTATAGAAGAAAACATCAATAACCCAATAGAGAGGTTTATCCAAGTAAAAGAAGCACACAGAATACCAAATAGACTAGACAAGAAAAGAAAATTCTCTTGGCATTATAATAGTCAAAACACTAAACGTACAGAACAAAGAAAGCATATTAAAGCTGCAAGGGGAAAAGACAGATTAACAGATAAAGGCAGACCTATTGTATGTTAATAATGCTCAACAAAGACTCTCAAGCCTAGAGTACTAAGCCCAATGAAACTTTCAATCACTATAGATGGAGAAAATAAAATGTCCCATGATAAAACAAACTTTAAACAATATCTAGCTAGGAGGAAATTTCCAAACTAATGAGGTTAACTACAACTATAAAAAGTCAGGAAATAAATAATCCCAGACCAGCAAGGAAAAATAGGAAAGCATGTGCACACACAATAGTAACAAAATAACAAACCAGCAGTCACTGTTCATTCATAGCTTTCAACATCAGTGGTCTCAACTCTCCAATAAAAAGACAGGAAGTAACAGAAGGAATGTAAAATAGGCTCTATCCTTCAGCTATCTAAGAAACACACCTTAACATCAAGGATAGACACCACCTCGAAATAAAATGATTAGAAAAAAGATATTCCAAGTAAATAAACCTAAGAAGAAACATGGTACAGCCATTTTTATATCTGCCAAAATAGACTTCAAACCAAAACTAATTCGAAGAGATCAGGAAGGACAGTACATACTCAATAAAAAAAAATCGACCAAGAGAACACTGCAATTCTTTAACATCCATGCCCACTCAATACTGCAGCTTAAATCACTTACTGACACTCCCACACTTGAAGTAGAAGACTTCAGTATCCCAATCTTGCCAAAAACTAAACAGAGAAATGTCGGTGGTCTTTGCTGCTTTGTGGATTCTTTTTTTCTTTCGCCCTTTCAATCACCCAACACTAAATGGGAGAGAAAAAATATAGAGAGAGGGGAGAGAGGAAAGGAAAAAGATCCCCGAATCTAATTTCCTTTCATTTATGAACATGACTACCAACACACTGAAATTACAAACCCCTGAAGGACCAATAAACAAAGAACCCTTCCTCTCAGGGTCACATAATTGCAGAAACTCCCTGTGTCTGACAGAAATCATGACCCTGCTGTTGTGGATGATCTGAAGCAGCCCCATATCACCACACCTGCCTGGAATTAAAATGAAATGGCTTCTTAAGACAGATTGCTCTGTGTAGTCCTGGCTTTCCTGAAACTGACTGAGCAGACCATTAACCCCAGCATTTGGAGGGCAAATGCAGGCAGGTTTCTGAGGCCAGGGCGAGTTCCAGGACAGCCAGAGCTATACAGAGAAACCCTGTCTAATTTCAAAGTTTTTATTTGTCACTGTATGTGTGTGTTTCCCTGCTCATACATGCCACAGTTTTCAGTTCTTAGTGTCCACCATGGTTCTCAGGAACTGAACTCAGGTCATCATACATATGCATCAAATTTGTTTACCTGCCAAAGGACCTTACTGCTACTGCACAGTGTGTGTGTGTGTGTGTGTGTGTGTGTGTGTGTGTATGTGTAATTTTCATATAAGTATGTACTGTATGCAGACCATTCCACCTCCCAACACACAAAATGCTAATATCCTTGATTTTTTCACCTCATCTGTCATTTCTTTTAGCCCTCAGGACAGTTTTACTTTGTTCAAGTCAATAGAGGCATTCATGGTTTTACACATCTGTGCAAAATGTAGAAACACACCCAAACTGAGTAAAACAAAATTAAATTTTAAAACTAAAAATGCATGCAGGCTTTTTGTTCAGCATTCCTTAGAATAAGCTTTTTCTTTGATTTATTTCTACAAAATTCATGTATAATTATTAATGGTCGATCAGCTTGAAGTTTTTCCTTAAGGTTGATAATGGCTTTTTTGTTGACATTCTTAGGATTTTCATAAATGTTACCATACTACCTGAAGACAAAAATAACTTACCTCTTCCTTTTTAGTTCTTATTCCTTTGTATTAGTGAGTCTCAACAAAAGCCTTCAATGTAATATTGTATGATAGAGTAGGGGCTTTCGTCAACTTGTAATTCATACTAGTGGCAGGTCTTCAAATATTACTCTTCTCCATTCTGACCACATTTCTATTCTGTCTCTCAGGGTGATCGCCACTTAGTAGGGCAAGGTGGTGGAAACAGAAGGGTGGTGTTGCTGCAACCTCTTCTGGCCAAAGGTGGTCATGTGCTTGTCCTGAAGAAATGAGGCTATTGCGAACCAGGTGTGGGAAGCCACCTTGTGAAAGTAAGAATCTTGTGCAACCTGACCTGTGTTTACTCCCATAATGCAACTACCTACTTTGTGACCTGAATCACTCTCAGCTCGCGCATTTCCCCTCTCTCAAAGAAACCCAACCTTAATCATAAAGGAAAGACACACTTAGACCTCAAGTGAGATTCATGCTCCTTTAAACAAATATATTTTATGATGATCTAATAGGAAGTTAATTGTTTGTGGTTGTAGGACATAAAGAAAAAAAAAACTGTCCATTGTAGTGGCAGGAGTAGGTAGATATCAAGGACATCAGGGAGTAGGTTTACATAAATAGCCCCAGGCTAAATACAAACAGAAAGACACCTTCTGTTCCCAAACATGATTTTCAGTATTTGACAACCAACATGAACATCTCTTTGCAGATGTGCGCCCCTTTCTGCACAGTTTAAGGTCAAACTTCCTTATGCGAAGAGAACATTTGTGAGAAATCCAGGCAGATAAGAACAGAAGTGATTAAAACAGTAATACAGAGATGTAAAGCTAAGTTTGACAGATGATATTTTGAAAGCTAAAGTGGCTGACTTTGTACTACTTAAAAAATAAAATAAAAATAAGGTCTGATGAGATGGTTCAGAGCATAAGGACCTTTTTTTTTTTTCTAAGCCTGAGGGCCTCAGTTCAATCCTTGTGGTTCCCACTGGTAGAAGGAAAGAACCAACTCCTGCAACTTATTCTCTTATGTCAAGGCATTCCATCCTATCCACCTCCAACTAGTAAACAAACAGAAATATTTGATTTTTAAAAGTCCATATAAAAACAAAAATAAGGGCTGGAGATATGGCTCAGAGGTTAAGAGCTGTTCCAGCAGTTGTTCCAGAGGTCATGGGTTCAATTCCCAGCAATCACATGATGGCTCACAACCATCTATAATGAGATCTGGTGCCCTCTTCTGTCATGTAGGTGTACATGCAGGTAGAACACAGTATACATAATAAATAAATACATAGACAAATAATCTTTTTTAAAAAGAACATTGTATATAATAGATAATATATAATAAGTATTTAAAAAATAAATAGGTTAGGAAGTTTACATGTACTTTATTTCAAAGTACAACTATATCTACTGCTGTTTTACATAAGTATTTTAAATCCTTTAAGCTAAGTCATCTATGTGCTACTGCCACTTAAGTCCAGAAAGAACAGCTGTGTGTGTGTTTAGACAAAATTACATACTTGAAAGAAAACAACAGAACAAGCAGAAAGGACATTTCTGCCAAATCCCAACTGGACGGGGGGGGGGGGGGAGAGTAGAGAGAAAGAATGAAAGGAAAAATAAAAAAGACTTCTATGTGTTTAGCCCTGGAAGAGCAGGATCTTTTTGTGCAGAACAAGCTACGTTTTAAGTCAAGGAAACCACCTGAACTTTTTTTTTTAATATTATCTATCCCTACTGAATCCCCTTCCCTCAAGCTCCCCAAGTCCCTCTTCCCTTATAGCCAGTCCACTGAAAAGTTTCCTCTCTTTTCCACCTGCCAAGAGATTATCAAGTCTTAATCAGGACTGTTTCTGCCTTATCACCATAGGTGTGACCATAGATGAGCAACCCAAGAGCAGGCAACTGAGCTGATTTTCACATGCTATAATTAAAGGAGGCCTCTGGCAACCCAGCATAGCCAAAGACATCCTTCAGTAAAACAAATTTGTGAGTCAATGGTCCCTGGGTAGCTATTCGCAAGGAATCTTTGTATGGTTGTGGTGAGCAACTTTGCTTACCTCTTCCTGTCATTCATTTCTTTCTGTGTAAATGAAAGCATTGATCTTCTCACTTCAAGTGACAGGAGGGAGATAAGCCCCTAGGGTGCTGGGGCTTGGAGACATGGCTCTGCTGTGAAGAGCACCCACCATCTGCTCTTCCGGAGGCCCTGGGTTCAAGTCCCAGCAACCCCATGGTGCATCACGATCCTCTATGATAAGATCTGATGCCCTCTTGTCCAGGACAGCAAAGGCTAAACAGAGAAACCCTGACTTGAAAAACAAACATCCCGGCTGGATAGGTGGCTCAGAGATTAAGGGCACTGGCTGCTCTTCCAAAGGTCCTGAGTTCAATTCCCAGCAAACACAGGGTGGCTCACAACCATCTATAATGAGGCCTAGTGCCCTCTTCAGGCCAGCAGGTGTACATGCAGACAGAACATTGTATACATAATAGATAAATAAGTCTTGGCTGGAGAGATGGCTCAGTGGTTAAGAGCACTGTCTGCTCTTCCAAAGGTCATGAGTCAATTCCCAGCAATCACATGATGGCTCACAACCATCTATAATGTGAATTGATTCCCTCTTCTGGCAGGTGTAAATGCAGATAGAATACTTGTATACGTAAAATAAATAAATAAACAAACAAACAAACATTCAAAAACGCATAAATAAAGAGGTGGAGCCCAGACCATGCCTCTGAATGCCTGTCCTGCCTGTCCTGCCCTAGCCGGACTCTGACAGGGAACATGGGCCAACCAGTAGCGTTGTATTTGTTTGACCTCTGGAAGGACAGGCTGCCTCCTGGGCGCCTCTGATCCTGGGAGCTGCGCAGGACAGTTCCAAGCCGCTTTGTTCATTTTCCTGCGGAGGAATCTCCTGCGAGCTTGGCCATGGTATCAGGACACTACATCGTTTCTATTGAAGTCCAAAGAGAGAGCCTGGCCGGGGGCCCAAATCGTATCTCTGAACATGATCGAACTTTTCTTTGAGACAATTAAATCCTACTCAGGGAGAGAGAGAGAGAGAGAGAGAGAGAGAGAGAGAGAGAGAGAGAGAGAGAGAGAGAGAGAGAGAGAGAGAGAGAGAATCCGAAGAGGTTACCAAAAGACCATTTTTAGATTTCATTGAACGGGGACCCTTTGTTGGTTTTCGTTTGTTTTGTTGTTGTTGTTTCGTTTTGTTTTGTTTTGTTGTCCTATGTTTTTTTTGGGGGGGGAGGGGTGTTCTGTTTTGCTTTGTGCAGCTCTAGCTATCCTTTAACTCGCACTGCCTGGAACTCAGAGATAAGCCTGCCTCTACCTCTGATAGACTAGGGTCAGACGGAACGGGAGGAGGACCTCCCCTATCACTGGACTGGGGGAGGGACATAGGAGAAGACAGAGGGAAGGAGGGTGGGATTGGGAAGGGATGAGGGAGGGGTATACAGTTGGGATACAAAGTTAATAAACTGTAATTAATAAAAAATACATAAAATATTTTAAAAGGCCTTGAAAAGGATGTCACATGGCTACTTTCACATTGCTGAGGTCAGGAGCCATGATGCCTGCCATCCTCAGGTGGCTTCATTTTGAAGGGGTGAAGGGCCAAGCTCTAGGCCAAACAGTTACTGGAATATTTTGAACGACTGTGATTAAAACACCCTTATACAGAGAGTGGGGGAGGAGAGACAAGAAAGAAAGACATACATCACACAAGGAGATCCCATCACACACACACACCAAACAAGGTTTCTGTGTGAAGCCTTGGCTGTCCTGTACTCACTTTTTAGACCATTCTGACCTTCAACTCACAGCCATCTGCCTGCTACCCGGAGTGCACCCCTATGTCTAGTTGTCAGGACATTTATTGATCATCAGCAATTGATTCCTTCACTACTCCTTGATAATGTCAGCTACTGTCAAAGCTGAAAAGCTTTAACCTTCCTTGCTGTCCATCCCTTTCTGCACTGTAATTATTCCATCTTCAGTTTGGTCATAGAACTCAATTATTGCACACACCCTCTTTATATCTACTTCTTAATTAAAGGGCACACATTCACTGTCCTATTTTTTCTTTTCATTGACCAGTCAAGGTCCAGCCAGAAAGGAATAGTAACGGTGTTCTCTTAGCACTGGGAAGCAGAGGCAGAACTGAGGGTTCAAAGCAATTGTCAATTTTATAGCATGATTAAAGCCTAGCCTTCAGGAGAGATGGCTTTATACAGAAATACATAATCAACATCAATTGAGAAAAATTGAAGGAAATTCTTAATGACTTGGAAACATGGGGAAATAAACACAAATAAGAGATTCAAGCGATTGTGCATTTACAGATAATCAAATTTAAAGGAAAAATCAATAATTGAGTTTTAAGAAGGATAGAAAATATTAAAAAAGAAACCCATAGCAATAGTGACTTTGAAAAAGAGCAGGCCATTCCCTGGCAAAGGTAATAACATTAATAAGATACTATGTAATCTGAACTCTAAGTGTAGTATTAGTTGTTGAGATCTGCAACCTGATAGATACATCTATAGTCAATGGCCTGGGTCCCAACCCTCAGAGCTGACTTAACTGGGCAAATGGATTCGACATATCTGTAAAGAACAGTCCCCTAGTGGGAACTTCAAAATTCTTTGCATCAAGCTAGCCTCCCCAAACATACACCCACCAATCTGTTCTGCCTTTATTCTTCTGAGATGAATTAATACATGGTGGGACATTATAAAATCACTCACTCTTCCATCTATCATATCCATTTTTAACAATGGTGACATCTGCAGCTGTTTACATGCCCTAATTTTCTCCGGATTGACCACAATAAGCTAGTCATCCTATTCTGGTCTGAAGGTAAACCGTGTGCTCCACAAGCAAATATTTTTCCTGTTACTGCAATGAACAGTTGACTATGTGACTCAAATGGGTAATTTTAACACTCAGTGTTGGTTCAACCCTTTAACAGAAGAATTTAGTTACCTTAATCAACAGACTGGGGTCAAGGTCACCTGAGTCAACACAGGAGAGTTTGTCTCAATTTTTTCTAAATATCTCAAGGTGAAACTGTTCTAGAATTAATACCCATTCCAAGGAGAAATCACTTTGTACACTTAAGACATTAATAAACAAAAATCTCTTAAATGCAAACATGCACTAAGGTCTGGCTACTGCTCAAGGAAGATCATCCTAGAACTCATTCCACATTCCATATATGCTGTCATCTGTAAGTCTGTTTTTGGTTCAGGCCCCAGGTTATACTCTGAACAATTAAAATAAGGACAGAAAACTGCAAGAATAGTTGCTAATGCCAGCAGGTATATAAAACCAGCCCAGAGCAGCCAATGCTATAGAGAAACCCTGTCTTGAAAAAAAAAAAAAAGACCAAAACCACCAAAGCCCCACATGTTCATAAAATAGTATCCAAGCTGTGTAATTATGAAGAAGCTTTGATAAATTGACAGCTTGTGCCTCTTCCATTCCTGAAATCCATCTGTTTCATTATTTATCCCATGGCTTCCTCTGAGATGCTGGTTCATTCACTGAATATGGCATATGGGAGGAGAGCCACCTTACAAACACGCTAACTATTATGGTTGCAGCCACAGTCTAGAACTCGTACCTGCTCCCTTGGTGCTTGCTCTATTAGACTTTGCTTCCCAAGCGGCTGCGCTTACAACACGATCCACTGTTCCTGATTGCAATTTCAGCTTTGCCTTGGAAAAACTTCTTGCAGGTGCCATTTAGAGTGGCTCAAAGTCATTGTATTTTCTATCGCAGGCTAAATTTTAATTTTAAATTATGTTATAGGTTCACTTTAGTCAGAGTAAATATATAATTGTAAAGATCCCTGAGGCTTTATGGAATACAATCTCCATTTGATAATAGTCCAGAGATTTTGCAAATGTTTCATAAACAGTAAATATATCATGCAGACCTACCCACTAGCTATTGGCCCTGTGGCAGAAAATAAATTGGAATTATTAGTAATAGAACATTTAGTAATAGAAGTATGGTTCATTTACTAAGAAAAGAAAGGGTCCCCTGGAGGGCTGAAATTTGCTAGAAAAGGAAGCACAAAAGCTTTGGAGTCCTTATCTGATCACTTCTTCCTAAGAAATGTGCTGTCTTTTCAAACCTCAGAGTCTCCTCCATTATTTAAGAACTAGTGCATATGAAAAGAAGGAAGAAGAGAAAGGAAGACAGTGCTCCAGGGAAGGAAGAGTCACTGCTCAGACCAGCAGATTCCTAGAATGCAGACTTGGTCCCGGGAATAAACAATAGTATGCTGTGTGGAGGAAGTGTTGAGATTTGAATTCTACATCTTAAATACAAGTTTGATAGTCATTGATAGAAAAAAATCATAGCTGATATTTCTCACAAGCATCAGTGTGGCGGCATTTGTTAAAACTGAAGAGCGGGTTCTTCAGAAGCATAGCAGGCTAGTCTGAAAACTTCCATATCCAGAGAGAGCTCTAGAGAGGGGGCCTCTTTGTTTGGAAGATAGATTATTATTTCACAAGTATATCACCCTTGGTGGATTGTTGTAGTTTTGTGCCAAGTATAGAGATCAGATATTATTCCGTTTATTATTGTGTATTATGTACTCAGAGTCCTATTGAGTTTTTCTGCTTTCCGTACAAGCTTTAGAATCAGTTTTTCTTTCAGAAATTTTTGGACATATTCCTTGGGTTTATTGAATTTATGCTGCTAATTAAACCTGCAAACATCTTAATGCTGAGTTTTCATTTTTCAAAGGATCACTGAATATCACACCATTTATTTAGTTCTTTTGTTTTTCGTTAATATGTGAAAGGCTTGGTTTCTTGGATAAAAATGGATTAAAGGCTGCACTAGTGTCTCCGCAATACTCTTCTTGGGGATTACCTATGATTAGATCCCAGCAACCAACTGGCTGGCTCATAACTACTTACAAGTAGAGATCCAGGGGATCTGACACACTTTTCTCGGAGGGATCATTTGGAGACACACAGGAGACATTCTCCCTCATGCATCTTGGCATCTTTCCACCTGTGGGACAGATTGTTCACTCCACTGCAAGTTGAGTAATGGGTGGTGCAAGCTCTCCACCTAGATTCCAGGAGGAGAAAGGGGAGGAGCTTCCTGAGTGCTGGAAGCCAGAAGGGTAGGCTAGTGGAGGACAAGCACAAGTGCTACTGAAATGCACATCTCTGCAGACCTGCCAAAGGTCTGGCTCTGGAATGAAGCCTGGGCCTGACCCTGAGTACACTTTAACCCTAAGGGAGGTGCTCTGTCACTCAAGCCTCATCATCCAATCAGGACGTGCAGCCGAATCCTCCAGTCACAGGAGGAGGCGGGTTCTTCCGGTCACCTTGCTGCAGCTGCTGTTTTGTGGCAGTTCTGTGGCGGAGCAGGATCGAATGGTTGCTGAGATGTGGTCTGACCCACCTTCTCCGTCCTGTGAGGGGACTTCAGGCGAGTTCCAGTGTCTCGACTTGGTGAGTGCGTGGCCGCTGCTCCCAACCTGGTGGAGCAGTGGCTGAACGGTGGGAGATGCTGCGGTTTGTCCTTCCTGTGGCTACATGGGAACCAGCAGCCAGTGCATCTGATCCCTCCTCCTAGCCTCTCCAGGAATCTGGCGGGGAAATCTGAGGAACTTCTCTATGAGGGCTGCATTTTCACAAAACCATTGCACCAGGAGCCTGAATGTAGAAACAGGCTTGGTAGGAAGCCAAACTCAGAGAGGCCTGGTTTCTCCAGATTCTTCCACAAGGTCTTCCCTTGATATTTAACATTTGTTTATTTCTGGATTTCTGATCAAACATCAGAGGTTTGTATGTGGTTGGAATTATATCTGGCTCTTCAACTTGATTCCATGATCAAGGGGACTGTTTGAATTTTGATAGGGAATGTGTTGAATCTGTAGATTGCTTTTGGTAAGTTGGCCATTTTTATTTACTGTACTAATCCTACCAATCCCTGAGTATCTTTCCATCTTCTGGTGTCTTCTTCTATTTCCTTATTCAAAGCCTTGAAGTTTTCGTCAGACAAGTCTTTCACTTGCTTTTTTAGAGTTGCTTTGAGATAGTTTCCATTATTTGAGGCTGTTTTAAGAGTGTTTTGCTTATGTCTTTCTCAGTCCATTTGTCACTTTATATAGGAGATATTGTAGGGCTACTGATTTTTTTTTTTTTAGTCTTGAATGTAGCTATATTCCTGAAAGTATTTATGAGCTGCAGGAATGCAGGAAGTTGGCAGTAGAATTTTTGGGATCATAAACGTATGCTATCATATCCTCTTCCAATTAAGATACTTTAACGTCTTCATTCAAATTATATCCCCTTGATTTCCTTCAGTTGACTCATTGCATGAGCTAGAATTTCAAGTAGTAAATTGAATATGATATGGAAAGAGTGGACAGCCTTTCTTTTTCTTGGTTGTAGTGGAATTGCTTTGAGTTTCTCTCCATTAAGTTTGATGTTGGCTATAGGCTTCCTATACATATATATTTTAACAATGTTTAGGTCTGTTGCTTTTATCCTTCATCTCTCCAAGAGTTTTATGATACAGTGGTGTTAGAGGTGACCACAGGCTTTTTCAGTGTCTAATGAGATGATCTCATGTGTGTGTGTGTTTCCTGTAAGTTTATTTTTGTGTTAGATTACATTTACTAACTTTGTGAGTGTGTGTGTTATACACCCTCTTGCATCTCTGAGAAGAAGCCTGTTTGATCACTGAGGGTGATCTTTTTGATATGTTCTTGGATTCAGTTTGCAAGTATTTTATTGAGTATTTTGGCACGGATTATTCTGTTAAACGATTTCTTTGTTAAATATGGTTTTGGTATCAGGGTAACTGTGGCTTTATATGATCATTTGAGTAACATTCCTTTTATTTCTATTTTGTAGAAAACTTTGAATGTTAATGGTGTTATGTCTTTGAAAGTCTGCACTTACACCATTGAGCCCTGGCTTTTTATGTTCAAAGTCTTGTAATGACTTCTTCTATTTTACTAGGAGTTATAGGTTTATTTAGATTTTCTGTATTAATTTGATTTAATTTTCATAAGTTGCACACATTGAGAAAATCATCTCTCTCTTTTTTTTTTTTTTTTAGATTTTCCAATTTTGGAGAGAATAGATTTTTCAAACATGTCTTTGTGATTCTTAGGATTTTTGAATTGTTGTGTTGTAACTCCTTTCATTTCTGATTTTATAAATGTGGACATTTTCTCTGTCTTTTAATTAGTTTGGATAGGTGTTCCTCAATTTTGTTGTTTTTCCCAAAGAACCAAGTGTGTGTTTCATTGATTCTTTTCATAATTTTCTTTATTTCTATTTAATTTATTTCAGCATTCAATTCGATATTATCTTGCTGTCTATTGCTTTATGTGTTTTTACTTCCTATTGTTCCAGAGCTTTCAGGTTTGCTGTTAAGTTACTAGAAAAAGATCTATCTTTTTTTATGCATGCACAAAATTCTCTTCTCTTTCTTCCTTTTACCAGTTTCATTGTGTCATATAAGTTTAGATATGTTGTGTATTCATATTTATTGAATAGTAGAAAGTCTATAATTTCTTTATTTCTTTCTTTTTATTTTTTATATTACAGTTCATTCACTTTGTATCCTAGCTGTAGCCCTCATTCCCTCCTGCAAATCCCATCCTCCCTCATCTCCTCCCATGCCCCTCTCCAAGTTCACTGAAAGCGGAGGTCCTCCTCCCCTCCATCTGACCCTAGCTTATCAGGTCTCACCAGGACTGGCTGCATTGTCTTCCTCTGTGACTTGGTAAGGCTGTTCCCCCCTCAAGGAGAGGTGATCAAAGAGCCAGCCCCTGAGTTCATGTCAGAGACAGTCCCTGTTTCCCTTACTATGGAAAGCACTTGGAGACTGAGCTGCCAAGGGCTACATCTGTGCAGAGGTTCTAGGTTATCTCCATGTATGGTCCTTCGGTGGAGTATCTGTCAGTCTCAGAAAAGACCCCAGTGCCCATATTTTTTAGTTTTGTTGCTCTCCTTGTGGAGCTCCTGTCCCCTCCAGGTCTTTCCAATTCCCCCTTCTTTTATAAGATTCTCTGCACTCTGCCCAAAGTTTGCCTATGAGTCTCAGCATCTGCTTTGATACCCTGCTAGGTAGAGTCTTTCAGAGGCCCTGTGTCATAGGCTGCTGTCCTGTTTCCTTTGTCTTTCTCTGGGATGTCCTTCCCATTTGCCTTTCTGAGTGAGAACTGATCATCTTACCCAGGGTCCTCTTTGCTTAGCTTCTTTAGGTGTACAGATTTTTAGCATGTTTATCCTATGTTATAATTCTAATTTCTACTTATAAGTGCGTATATACAATGTGTGTCTTTCTGCTTCTGGGATGTCTCATTCAGGGTGATCTTTTGTAGTTCCCACCATTTGCGTGCCAATTTAATGGTTTCCTTGCTAAGTAGTATTCCACTGTGTAAAAGTACCACAATTTCTGTCTCCATTCCTCTGTTGATGGACAGCTGGATTGTTTCCAGATTCTGGCTATTACAAATAAAGCTGCTGTGATGATTGTTGAGCAAATGTCCTTGCTTTGTACTCTAGCATATTTTGGATACATGGCTAGGAATGATATTGCTGGAACTTGAGGTAACACCATTTCTAATTGTTTGAGAAAGCGCCAAATTGATTTCCAACGTGGTTGTTTAAGTTTACATTCCCACCATCAATTGAGGAGGGTTCCCCTTTTTCCACATCCTCTCCAGCATGTGTTGTCACTTGAGTTTTTGATCTTAGCCATTCTGATGTGTGTAAGGTGAAATCTCAGGGTGGTTTTTGTATTGCATTTCCCTGATGACTAAGGACGTTGAGCATTTCTTTAAGTGTTTTTCTCCCATTTGCTATTCTTCTACAGAAAAATCTCTTTTGCTCTATACCTTATTTTTAAACTGGATCACTTGATTTGTTAATTTTTAACTTCTTGAGTTCTTTATATATTCAGGGTATTAGCCCTCTGTCTGATGTAGGGTTGGTGAAGATGCTTTCCCAATCTGTAGGCTGTCATTTTGTTTTGATGACAGTGCCCTGTTCTTTGCTTTACAGAAGCATTTCAGTTTCAGGAGGTCTCAGATATTGATTGTTGATCTTAGAGCCTGTCCTGTTGGTGTTCTGTTCAGGAAATTGTCTTCTGTGCCAATTAATTCAAAGCTCTTTCCCACTTTTTCATTCTACAGATTTAGTTTGTCCGGTTTTATGTGATGTTTTTGATCCACTTGGACTTTAGTTTTGTGCAGGGTGATAAATATTGGTCTATTTGCATTTTTCTACATTTAGATATCCAGTTAGACAACCACCATGCATTTTTACCCATTGTATGGTTTTGACCTCTTTGTGAAAAATCTAGTATCTGTAAATATATGGTTTTATTTTTAGGTCTTCTATTCGATTCCATTGACCAGCCATTCAGATTCTCTGATGGTATCATGGAGTTTTAATTACTATTTTCTGCAGTACAGCTTGAGATCAGGGCTGGAGATACCTCCATATGATCTGTTGTTGTACAGGATCGTTTTAGCAATTCTGGAAATTTTATTTTCCATATTAAATTGAGAGTTGTTCCTTCCAGGTCTTTAAAGAATTGTGTTGGTATTTTGATGGGAATTGCACTGAATCTGTAGATTGCTATTGGCAGGGAGTATTTTCACTATGTTATTTCTACCATTCCATGAACGTGGGAGATCTTTCCATCGTCTGATATCTTTAATTTCTTTATTCATGTATTGTTGTGGCTTTGTGCTAAGTACGGAATTCATTTTTTTTTCTGTTTATGTATTATGTACTCACAGTCCTATTGAGCATTCTAAGTTTTTCTGCTTTCCACATAGCTCTGGAATCAGCTTTTCTTTTAGAAATTCTTTGCAGTATTCCTTTGGCATGTGGAATTTGTCATGCAAATTTTAGCTGTGAACATGTAATACCAAGTTTTCATTTTCTCAAGGATCAGTGAACATCATACCATTTAATTAGTTATTTTATTTTTGGTTAATATGTGAAAGACTTTTTCTTTGATAAAAATGAATTAGAAGCTGCACAGTGTCTCTGCAATACTCTTCTTGGGGATGACTTATGATTAGATCCAGCAACCAAGTTAGGTGCCACCTAGCTACCTACACCTGTAGATCCAGGTGATCTGACACATCTTTCTGTGAGGTATCACTTGTATACACACAAGAGACATTCTCTCTCATGCATACTTGGCATCCTTCCACCTGTGGGACAGATTGTTCACTCCACCACAAGTTGAGTAATGGGTGGTGCAAGCTCTCCACCTAGATTCCAGGAGGAGGAAGGGGAGGTGCTTCCTGAGTGCTGGAAGCCAGAAGGGTAAGCTATTGGTGGACAAGCACAAGTGCTACTGAAATGCACATCTCTGCAGACCTGCCAAAGGTCTGGCTCTGGAATAAAGCCCAGGCCTGTCCCTTGAGCACACTCTAACCCTAAGGGAGTTGCTCATGTCACTCAAGCCTCATCAGCCAATCAGGACATGCCTCGGAAATCTTGCATTCAGAGGAGGAGGCGGGTTCTTCCGGTGGCCTTGCTTCAGCTGCTGGTTCCTTTCTGTGGCCAAGCAGAATTGAATGGTTGGTTAGATGTGGTCTGACCCACCTTCTCCGTCCTGTGAGGGGACTTCAGGTGATTTCCTAAGTCTCGGCGTGGTGAGTGTGTGGCTGCTGCCCTCAACCTGCTGGAGCAGTGGCTGAACAGTGGGAGATGCTGCGGTTTGTCCTTCTTGTGGCTGGGTGGGAACCAGCATCCAGATGCAGCCACCAATGGTTCCTTCTCCCAGTCACAACAGGAACCTGGCAGTGGCATCTGAATAAGCCCATAGGGGCTGTATTTTCATAAAACATTTCCAGCAGGAGCCTGAATGTAGATACATGTTTTTTTAGAATGCCAGACTCAAGAGAGGCCTAGTTTCTCCAGTATCTTCCACATGTTCTTCCCTTGACACTAACATTTATTTATTTATGGATTTCTGATCAAACATCAGATATGTGTATGTGGTTGGAATTATATCTGGCTCTTCAACTTGATTCCATGATCAAGGGGACTGTTTTTATATTGATATCGTGTGCATCTTTTATTGTTCCGGATTAATCTTTTAGCCGTTGTGGGTTTTGTGATTCCATATGAAGCTGGGAATTGTCCTTTAAAGGTTTGTAAACTATTTTTCTTTCTTTCTTTCTTTTTCTTTTTCTTTCTTTCTTTTTTTTTTTTGAATTTTGATAGGGAATGTGTTGAATCTGTAGATTGCTTTTGGTAAGATGGCAATTTTTATTTACTGTACTAATTCTAACAATCCCTGACTATCTTTCCAACTTCCGGTGTTTTCTTTCATTTCCTTATTCGAAGACTTGAAGTTTTCATCAGACAAGTCTGTCACTTGCTTTTTTAGAGTTACTCTAAGATATTTTGTGTTACTTGAGGCTGTTGTGAAGTGTTTTGCTAATGCTTTTCTCAGTCCATTTATTTGTCATTTTATATAGGAGAAATAGGGGAACTACTGATTTTTTTTTTTAAATTTTGAATGTAGCCATGTTCCTGAAAGTATTGTGTTAGCTGCAGGACGTTGGTAGTGCAGTTTTGGGTTCACTAATTTATACTATCTTATCCTCTTCCATTTAAGATATTTTGACTCCCTCATTTCCAAATTATATCCCCTTGAATTCCTTTCATTGAGTTATTGCACTAGATAGAATTTCAGGTAGTATATTGAATATAATATGGAGAGAGTGGACAGCCTTGCCTTGTTCTTGATTGTAGTGGAATTGTTTGGGTTTCTCTCCATTTAATTTGGTGTTGGCTATAGGTTTGCTATAATTTTTTTATTGTGTTTATATCTGTTGCTTTTATCCCTCATCTCTCCAAGACTTTTACGATGCAGTGGTGTAGGAGTTTGTCAAAGGCTTTTTTAGTGAGATGATATTTTTTTAATGAGATGATATTGGTTTTGTTGTTGTTGTTTTTTTTTTCCTGTCAGTTTATTTTTATGGTGGATTACATTTACTGATATATTTGTATTGGAACTCTCCTTTCATCTCTGAGAAGAAGCCTACTTTATCACTGCTGGTGATCTTTTTGATGTGTTCTTGGATTCTGTTTGCAAATATTTTATTGAGTGTTTTGGCATCCATTAGTCTGTTATATATTTTCTTTGTTAAATATGTTTTTGGTATCAGGGTAACTATGGCTTTATCTGACCATTTGAATAATATTTCATTTATTTATTTATTTATTTATTTATTTATTTATTTATTTTAGAATATTTTAAACGTTAAGGGTTTTATGTCTTCTTTGAAAGTCTAGTTGACCCAGGTTGGTATGATCAATGCTCGTTTGGATGAACAAATGGGATGGACATTGAGTGGAGGAGAAAACAAGCAACAGGACAGGAGCATGCCAAGAAGGACCTCTGGGGGGGGGG
>JAQQSO010001414.1:66460-96603 GCA_028658305.1 Pachyuromys duprasi
AAGGAAGGAAGGGGGCTACGCCTGGGATGCAAAGTACCTAACCTGTGATTGATATAAAAATAAACAAATTAAAAAAGAAGAAAGAAAAGGAAGAGCATGATTGCTCTCATACTTAATTATCACTGACTAAATTAGACATTTTACAGAAAAAGTACAGATTCCATGTTGAAATTGCCAGTATCGTTTCTAAGGCAACATTGATGAATATAGATGGCACAAAAATGTTATGCCTTAAAAAACAAAACAAAACAAAACAAATAAAGCTGCTACAAACATGGTGAAAAAAAAAAAGAAAGTCTAGTTGAATTCTGCGCTAAAACTATTGAGCCCTGTTTTTTTGCTTTTTTTTTTTTTTTGGTTCAAAGTTTTGTAATGACTTCTATTTCACTAGGGGTTATAGGTTTATTTAGATTTTCTATATTATCTTGATTTAACAAGTTCCACATGTTGAGAATATAATCTTTTTTTTTTTTTTTAGATTTTCCAATTTTGTGGAGTATAGTTTTTAAAAACATGTCTTTGTGATTCTCAGGATTTCCTAATTGTTGTGTTGTTCCCATTTTTGTTTCTGATTTTATTAATGTGGACCTTTTCTCTCTGTCGTTTAATTAGTTTAGATAGGCATTGCTCTATTTTGTTGATTTTCCCAAAGAACCAAGGCTGTGTTTCTTTGATCCTTTTTATAGTTTTTTTTTGTCTCTATTTATTTCAGCTATCAATTTGATTTTTTGCTGTCTATTCCGTTGTGTGTTTTTACTTCCTTTAGTTCTAGTGATTTCAGGTTTGCTTTTGAGGTGCTAGGAAAAGATCTCTCCATTTTTTGTATGCATTCACATACTGGTATTATCCTTCTTCCTATCACCAATTTCGTTGTGTCACATAAGTTTGGATATGTTGTGTATTCATTTTTATTGAATAGTAGAAAGTCTATAATTTCTTTTTGCCTCACCCCACTTTACATTCAATAGAGAGTTGTTTATTTTTATGGTGGATTACATTTACTGTTTTTTGTTTGTTTGTTTGCTTGCTTGCTTTTTCTATTATGAACCCACTTGCATCTCTGAGAATATGCTTATTTGATCACTGTGGGTGATCTTTTTGATGTGTTTTTGGATTTCATTTGTAAGTATTTTATTGAGTATTTTTTCATCTATTAGTTTATTATTTATTTTCTTTTTTAAATCTTTATTGCTTTTGGTATCAGGGTAACTGTGGCTTCATACAATCTATTGAGTAATATTCCTTTTATTTCTATTATCTAGACTATTTTGAATGTTAATGGTATTATGTCTTCTTTGAAAATCTGGTTGAATTATGCACTAAAACCATTAAGCCCTGGCTTTTTAGGTTCAAAGACTTGTAATGACTTCTTCTATTTCACCAAGGGATATGGGTCTAGTTATATTTTCTGTATTATCTTGATTTAACTTTCATAAGTTCCACATATTGGGAAAATGATCTTAAAAACTTTTCTTTGTGAATCTCAGGATTTCCTAATTGTTGTGTTGTTCCCCCCACCCCCTTTTTCCTGATTTTATTGTTTACATTTTCTCTCTGTCTTTTAATTAGTTTGGATAAGCATTTTTCTATTTTTTGATTTTTCTCAAAGAAACAAGTCTGTCTTTCATTGATCCTTTGTATCGTTTTCTTTGTACCCATTTTATTTATTTATTATTTATTTTTTGTATTAATTACAGTTCATTATTTTTTTTATTCCAGCTGTAGCCCCATCCGTCATTCCCTCTCAAACTCACTCTCCTTCCCTCATCTCCTCCCTTGCCCCTCTCCAAGTCCACTGATAGGAGAGGACCCCCTCCCCTTCCCTCTGACCCTAGTCTATCAGGTCTCATCAGGACTGGCTGCATTATCCTCCTCTGTGCTTGGCAAGGCTTCTCCCCCCTCAGGGGACATGATCAAAGAGTCAGCCACTGAGTTCATGTTAAGGACAAGCTCTGTTCCCCTTACTAGGAAACCCACTGGATACTGAGCTTCCATGGGCTTCATCTGAGCAGGGCTTCTAGGTTATCTCTATGCATGGCCCTTGGTTGGAGCATAAGTCTCAGAAAAGACCCCATGCCCAGATTTTTTGGTTCTGTTGCTCTCCTGGTGGTCCTCCTGTCTTCTCAAGGTCTTACTATCTCCCTGCACTCTGCCCAAAGTTTGGTTATGAGTCTCAACATCTGTTTTGGTATACTGCTGGTTAGGGTCTTTCAGAGGCCCTATGTGATTGGCTCCTGTCCTGTTCCCTGTTTCTTTTTTTCCCCTTCTTGTATGTCTATATCGTTTGTCTTTCTGAGTGAGGCTTGATCATCTTACCCAGTATCCTACTTCTTGCTTAGCTTCTTTATGTGTACACATTTAGTATTTTTATCCTATATTATATGTCTAATATCCACTTATAAGTTAGTATATTCATGTGTGTCTTTCTGATTCTGAGATACCTCACTCAGGATGATCTTTTCCAGTTCCTACCATTTATTTGCACATTTCATGATTTCCTTGTTTTTAATTGCTGAGCAGTATTCCATTTTGTAAATGTACCAAAATTTCTGTATCCATTCCTCTGTTGAGGGACATCTGGAATGTTTCCAGATTGTGGCTTTTGCAAATAAAGCTGCTGTGAACATAGCTGAGCAAATGTCTTTGTTGTGTACTTGAGCATATTTTGGATATATGCTTAGGAGGTACAGCTGGATCTTGAGGAAGCACTATTCCTAATTGTTTGAGAAAGCACCAGATTGGTTTTCAAAGTAGTTGTACAAGTTAACATTCCCACCAGCAATGGAATAGGGTTCCCTTTTCTCCATATCCTCTCCAGCATGTGTTGTCACTTGAGTTTTTAATCTTAACCATTCTGATGGGTGTAAGGTGAAATCTCAGGGTGGTTTTGAATTGCATTTCCCTGATGACTAAGGACGTTGAGCATTTCTTTAAGTGTCTTTCTGCCATTCTGTATTTCTCTATTTTTTTTTATCAAGTAGAAGAAAAAATTAAAAGGTGCCATCAACTTCCTTATTTATTTATTCAGTGACAGTGTCTAAATGTTAGCTCTATTTTTAATTGGATTACTTTATTAGTTGCTTTTTAACTTCTTGAGTTCTTTATATATTCTGGATATTGGCCCTCTGTCAGATATAGGGTTGATGAAGATCCTTTCCCAATCTGTAGGCTGTCGTTTTGTTCTGATGACAGCGTCCTTTACTTTACAGAAGCTTTTTAGTTTCATGAGGTCTCATTTATTGATTGTTGATCTTAGAGCCTGTGCTGTTGGTGTTCTGTTCAGGAAGTTGTCTCCTGTCCCAATGATTTCAAGTCTCTTCCCTACTTTTTCTTGTAACAGATTTATATGTCTGGTTTTATGTTGAGATCTTTGATCCACTTGGACTTAAGTTTTATGCAGGGTGATAAATATGGATCTATTTGCATTTTCTGCATGTAGACATCCAGTTAGATCATCATGATTTGTTGAAAATGCTGTCTTCTTTCCATTATATGGGTTTGTCTTCTTTGTCAAAAATCAAATATCCATAGGTGTGTGTTTTTTTTTTTTTTTTTTCTGGGACTTCTATTCAGTTCCATTGATCCACTATTCTGTTTCTATGCCAATACCGTGCAGTTTTTATTATTATTGCTCTGTAGTACAGCTATTTTCTTCAGTTTTTTTCTTCAGAGACTTGAAATTTTTTTCAAATAGGTCTTTCACTTGCTTGGTTAGAGTCATTCTAAGATACTTTATGTTATTAGTGGCTATTGTTTAGGATGTGGTTTCCCTATTTCTTTCTCAGCCCTTTTGTCTTTGGAATACAGGAGGGCTTCTTTTTGTTGTTGTTGTTGTTAATTTTGTATCCAGCCACTTTGCTGAATGTGTTTTCAGCTGAAGGAGTTCTCTGGTTGAATTTTTGGGGTCACTCATGTACACTATCATATCATTTGCAATTAGTGATACTTTGACCTCTTCCTTTCTGATTTGTATCCCCTTGGTCTCCTTTAGTTGTCTTATTGCTCTAGTACTTCACGTACTATGATGAAGAGATATGGAGAAAGTGGGCAGCCTTGGCTTGTCCCGGATTTCAGTGGGATTGATTTAAGTTTCTCTCTGTTTAGTTTGATGTTGTCTATAGGCTTGCTGTATATTGTCTTTACTATGTTTAGGTATGTGCCTTGTATCCCTGTTATCTCCAAGGCTTTAAACATGAATGGGTGTTGGATTTTGTCACATGAGTTTTCAGCATCTAAGGAGATGATCATGTGGTTTTTCTCCTTCAGTTTGTTTATATGGTGGATTACATTGATGGATATTCATATATTGAACCACCCTGCGTGCCTGGGATGAAGCCTACATGGTGGATGATATCTTTTTTTAATTTTTATTTTTTATTATTAACTACATTTTATTAACTATGCATCCCAGGCGAATCCCGCTCCCTCATTCCCTCCCAATCCTGCCCTCCTTCCCTTGTCTACTCCCTGCCCCTTTCCAAGTCCACTGATAGGAGAAGACCTCCTCCCTTTTCATCTGGCCCTGGTTTATCAGCTATCTTCAGGACTGGCTGCAAAGTACTCTGTGGCCTAGGAGGGCTGCTCTTCACTTGCTGCGTGGGGAGATCAAAGAATCCGCCATTGAGTTCATATCAGGAACAGTCCCTATATCCCTTACTAGGGTACCCACTTGAATACTGAGCTACCATGAGCTACAGGCAAGCAGAGGTTCTAGGTTATATCCACCCATGGTCCTTGGTTGGAGAAACAGTCTCATATAGGACCCCTGTGCCCAGATATATTTGGTTCTCGTGGAGCTCCTATCCTTGGATCATATCTTTTATGTGTTCTTTGGATTTGGTTTGCAAGTATTCTTCTGAGTATTTTTGCATCAGTGTTCATAAGAGAGATAGATCTGAACTTCTCTCTTTTTGCATGTTCTTTGTGTGGCATTTATTTATTTCAGTCATGAATTCAATATTTTCTTGCTGTCTGTTAATTTAGGTGTTTTTACTTCCTGTTGTTCTAGAGCTTTCACTTGTGCTGTTAAGTTGCTAGAAAAAGGTCTCTCCATTTTTTTTTTTCTGTGCATGTAGGTAGTGTTAGGACTGCAGCAAAGTTATAAGGCGGGTTCACAAATCACATCATGTGACTGGTTCCACATGGGAGGTTTAAGGGAAAGAGGAGTGGGTCACAGAAACTATCCCTGGGTAGGGCAAGAGAGAGAGAGAAGGTGGTGTGAGTTCTCTTATAAGGTCACCCTTATCATGAGCAGGTGGTTTTAGGTGATCCATGAGTGGTCCATAGGTGGCCTCACAGATGCCAGATAACTGATTTGTCAGGTCCTATGGGGCTGGCCATAGAAATGCCTACTTATGGATCCCAACATTCTTCTCTTTTTGTTGTATTAAAAAGTGAGGAGCTAGGAAGGGTATGATTGTGGGGAGGGAATAGGGGCGATCTTTGCTCCTCAAGCTACTTCCTGCTGATATGGGGCATTGTCATTCTCATGGTATAGTCGGTCCCCACCATCAGGGTCGATCAGAAGTTCATTGTCATCTGGTTCTGTGGGCAGAAGTTGATAATCCTTTAAAAGTAGCCGATTAATGGTTTGGTTTGATGACTTTTGCATTTGTGGTTGCAGGAATGTAGAGAAGAAGTTAATAAAGCAGGGTGCAGAAAGATGAGCAGGAGACATGTGAGGAAGGGCAGAATCCATTTCCACTTGAGAACTTGGGGTTCTCAAAGGTACAAGAGATAGAGTCCCGAGCTGTTCCCTTCACTTTTGTAGATTTGCCTGGAGTTGTTGGATTTTGTCTTTTACTATACCCGAGTGGTTGATATAAAAACAGCATTCCTCCTGGGGGAAGATGCAAAGTCCACCTTCTTTAGTTGTGAGGAGATCCAATCCATGTTGGTTTTGAAGTACTGCTGCCGCCAGCTAGTCGATCCGCCCTTGGAGAGTTAGTATTGTCTGAGCCACTTGATGGAGGTCCTGGATGAACTGGGAAGAAAGTTGATAATACAACATTAGTGAAGTGGCTAGCCCTGCTGCCCCAGTCCTAACAACTGCCGTGATTCTTGCAACAACAGAAAGGGGCAAGATTTTAATTGCCCTCCTGTCCTACTGGGCAGCTATTTAGTCCACGACCAGGATTGGTCCTTTTCATTTATCACCCTCAGCTCAGGGAAGAGGAGCATCAGCATACAAACTCCTGACCAACCAGCAAGCAGACAATGGTAGACCTGAGTACCTCAAAGAATCGAGGTATTATTAGCAATAGGGCATTGGAGTTGGGATGAAGTATCAGGGATTATGGTTTTATTACACTCTAAGGAACTTAGCATTACTACAGAGTATGTCGCGGATGCCTTGAAGCAGCTTGCCACACCAAATAGGGTGATATGAAAAAGGTAGGAGGTTGTGGCAATATCAGAGCCAGGGCAGTTAATGAATGGTGAAGTAAGGTTACTTGACAGCGCCACCAGACAAGCTGTCAGTGGTAGTTATGAGTTGTTCCCAGGAGGGACACACAGCAAGCAAGCTTTAAAACAGCCTGGTTGGGTCACATTCCTTAATGTAGCTTGTAGGCTGAGGTCAGAGTCTGATGTAGGAGGAGGGATGTCAGAGAGGCAATGACCTTAGAGGAGTGTTTAATTACCTCCTCTACTTTTCCCATCCCCAGGGACTGGATAATATACCAGGTGAGACCCTGTAGCTGAATGACCACAGGGGAATGATGCCTGGCAACAGAGGGGTTTTGGACATCCCAGACTTGGAGGTCCACCTGAAAGGCTGGTAAAGGAAGCAACATGTCACAACTGTAGGTAGGGTAGCTAGGAGAAGGAGGAGAGAGCATAGGGTCAGATGAATGGGTGAAGTAAAGGAGACAGAGGCTCCCACTTTGGCAAAAAGTCCCTTCCCAGTAAGGGAACTGAACAGATTGGCATCACTAAAAAGGAATGAGTCAAGGGAACACCCCTAAAAATACAGTTAAGTCATGCAGGCTGGCAAGGCTATCCCTCTACCCTGACAATAGGGGAACTAGAAGGAGAGGTTGGTCCCCAATGCTCCATCAGGACCATGTAAGTAGCTGCAGTGTCCACAAGGAAGGACATGGGCCACCCTGATACCATGGTAATTGCCTGTGGCTCCCTGCTAGTGATGGCAGTGGTTGTTTCAAGAGAACCTGGGCCCCTTCAGTCGAGTGTAGCCAGGCCTAGGATATTTGCTGGAGGGCAATCCGGGATGCCCCCATATCATCGGAGAAACAGTTGCAGTCAACACTGAATATCCCTCTTGGTGGCATTTTGGACATAGCCCTGGTGCCTTTTGTGGGTTAGGACAAAACCTGGCCCAGTGACCTTCTTGAACGCATTTGAAACAAGGACCCCATGGTCCTCATGTCTTAGGAGGCAAGGGATCCTGCATAGTCACTGAGGCCAGTCGGATGGCCTTGGCCAATGTTTGGTATTTTTGCTTGCAGGTTTTCTCATCTCTCCCATGGTACACCTTAAAGGTCAGCACTAAGACTTCTGCCTGTGGAGTCAGAGGTCCTCTCTCCAATCATTTAAGCTTAGTGCTGCATCAGGGTAACTGGGAGGGAAAAAAATAGGTCATCAGAAGTTGCTTATGCTCGGTACTTTCAGGGTCTAGATTAGTATGTTGTAAGAGGACATTTGTAAGGCACTCGAGGAATTCAAAAGTGTTTTTATTCTTGTTCTGAATGACATCCTGGAGCTTCTCATAATTAATTGGCTTGAAGCCAGCCTTGTGGAGACCAGCCAGGAGGCAGGTTATGAACTGATCCCTGGATAAAATGCCTTCCAAGGTAATATAAGCCCATTGTGGATCCTGGTCAGGCATGGCCCCAGCTCCAACCAGATGTGCTTAGTTTGTTTGGTGAACCTCATCTGTGTGTGTTCTAGCCTGTTCCCAAAGTCGCCTGCACTCCTTAAGTGGTAGGTTATGGTAAGAATAGGTTATGGTAATAGGTTATGGAAGGTAAGACTATAAGATTGAGTGAAATATTACAAATCTTTAATAAAGGTAGAAGGATTAGAGGTATAGGATCCTAGTTGAGAAAGTTTAATTAATGAGAAGAGAACATGTACCCTAACTAAGCCATCCACACCAGCCATCTCCCGCAAGGGAAGAATTGAGGCTGGTTTTTGCTGAGTGAAAGAAAAAGGGGGCTTCACTATAGAGAGAGTGAGTAGCAGGGGCTGATAGCTGTTGTTGGTAAAAGTAGGTGCCAAAGAACCTGTTGCTGGAAAGGGGACTGGAGAGTTGGGTGAGGATGCTGGAGAAGTCAAAGAAAAATAGGAAAAAGCAGAGAAGGAGGGAGAAGAGAGAGGCTGAGAAAAAGCCAGAAGTTGAGAAGAAACCAGAGGTTGAGAATGGCAAGGTGGAGGTTCTTCCACAGGGTAAAAGGTAGAGAACTCTTGACATTGAGACTTTATAGCTAGAAGAAGTTGGGTAGGAGAACAGGAAGACCAGAGAGAAGGTTTAGAGTGGAGAAGGGAGAAAGCTTGAACATAAGATACCTCCTTCCATTTACCAGATTGCTGACAATAATTAAAAAGGTCCCATAAAATATTTAGATTTAATGTGCCATTAATTGGCCAATTTGAACCATAATCTAAGGAATATGAAGGCCAAGTTTTATTACAGAGGCATATGAGCTAAAAGACCTTTAACTCAGGCTCCATGTGTAGGTATTTAAATTTTCCAGAAGACATCTTAGTGGGGATGCTAGAGGAACAGATGAATGGGTAGTTCCCACTTGGAGGGTAGGAGTCACTGAACCAAAGGGAAGGTTTAACTCCATAGAGTATGGTCCTACCTGAACCAACAGCTTGTCAGCGTTGGCCAGAGACCAAGGGCACAGCTGCCCGAAGGAGACATGACTTACCTTGCGCTAGGATTTTCATAGATGAGTGTGCACATAGAAGGAGATAAATCTCACCCAAGGGAAACAGGAAATCCTGAATGGAGGTCATTAAAACAGGTCAACCATGGCCAGTGAAGACCGTGGTTTAGGGTTCTTCATCTCAAAAGGTAGTAGGTAGTTGCCAGATGCACAACCATCCATCTTTCGCTACCAAGAGAAGTGTTTGTACTGACCATGAGGGGAACTCACCAATCCAGCTGGTGTTGCATGCAGGAGATAATTATCTGGTTGCCAGAATTTGGTCGCAGACTAATTTGGAATGAAATAGGTTTCCAGCAGGTCTATTGGGGTGCTGGTGCCAAAAAGCAGCCACCATGCAACATGGCTAATGGAGGCACCTATTCCTGGCCAATCACATCAGTATTAGGACTGTGCAGCAAAGTTACACAACAGATTCACAAAACACACCACACAGTTGGTTCCACATGGGAGGTTTATTAAGGGAAGGAGGAGGAGGGTCACATAGACAATCTCTGGGTAGGGTGAGAGAGAGAAAGGAGGTGGTATGAGTTCTCTTATAAGGTGACCCAGAGCATGAGCAGACAGGTGATCCTCGGGTGGTCCATAGGCCTCACAAATGCCTGATATCTTGTTTGTCAGGTCCCTTAGGGCTGACCATAGGATGCTTGATTACAAATCCCAACACGTATTTCCTATAGCCAGTTTCATTGTGTCACATAAGTTTGGATATGTTATGTATTTATTTTTATTGAATAGAAGAAAGACTTTACTTTTTTTTTTCATTCTGCTTCTTCCCACTTTTCATTCAGTAGAGAGTTGTTCAGTTTCCCTGAGTATGTAACCTTTATATTGGTTATGATGTGCATCTTCAATTCATGAGGGAGCAGCATGGCATGGGGAGTGAGAGCCTGTGCTGAGGAGGAGGAAGGTGGAGGGGAAGGGAAAGAGAGTGAGCAGGAAGGGGAAAAGACGGGAATCAGAAAAAAAAAAGGCCAGTGGAACCAAGATGTCTGGACTATATAGTGAAGGGTCTCCGGGAGAAAAGAATCTCCACTACTTGGGTGTGCTAGCCAAGTGGCAGGGAGGCCTAACTCTCCAGCCTTCTGTTCATAATGAATCGATAATGGGTGAAGAAATTGGTCTTTGGCTACTTACTGCTGATATTGGGGACATTGATTTTTCTGGAATCAATTTCCAGTTGGAAATGATTAGCCAAGTTGGAATGTTAGCCAAGTCCAACTAGACAAACTGACAAAAATTTCAACTAAACTTTCAGGTGATTGGTTCCAAGTGAGGTAGGTGAGGTAGTAGTTGGTGTCTTCCAGAGTACAACGAAAGAACAGCGAAGTGCAGAGATAACATAGTATAACCACAGTGTAGCCAAGGGAGGAGATAACAGCATCAATTATGACACCACTGAGTCATCAGAAAAGATAAGATTAACTTTCACCTCAGGCCAAGTTTATTAGTATCAGCTATGAATGACTACTTCTGGGCAGTAGAGGTAAAATTTCTTGAACTAAATTTACCTTGTAAACCAAAAGGAAGCTGAATAGAAAAAATGGTTGCAAGTGTGTCAATTGCCACATAGAGAAGGCCTCAACACTGACTTGCCTTCTCCCTTATAGGCTCTGTAGCTTAACCACACAAAAGAAAGTAGAAGCAATTGCTTTTCATGGCTAAGGTATTTTGCTAGCCTGATGATTTTTTTTTTTAATTTTTAAAAAATTCTTTTTGGTTTTGGTTTTGAAGAAAAAGGTTTTCTTTGTCGACTTGGCTGTCCTGAAAGTATGTAGGTAGTCCAGCTGGGCCTTGAACTTCGAGATCAACTTGATTCTGACTACAGAGTGCTGGGATTAAGTGTGGGCCAATATGCCTGGCATGTTTTGAATTGTATGCTGGGTGAATTGCCTGGCATGTAAGTTTTTTGTTCACGTCAAGTGTATGCTGTTATACTGCTCTTCACCTACATCTACATTTGAATTTTGAAATTTGTCAGAGAGTATATTCTATTTCTCAGGATGGCAAGTGTTCATGACATGAATACTTCTGGAGCCATCTGAGTCATTGGATTGCAGGTGCATGACATTATTGCTACCTGTTGTGTACATTTTGATTTTTTTGAATGAAGGAATATGAATGTCATAAGTTTCTAGTCTTCACAGTAGTCAGAAGATGGCATCAGAACTCCTGAACTTGGAGTAATTGATAGTTGTGAGCCTTCACGTAAGTACTGGCAATTGAGCCCAATTATTTACAAGGTCAGCAAGAGCTTTTAGTTTCTGTGCCGTCTCTCCTGCCTTATCTTGCTCTATATGATCAACATTTCCATTGCTAATATTTTTATCTATTTTTAACTTTTTAAACATACATTTAAACATACTTTCCCTTTTAGTAAAATGTTACTAATGCTACAGTTTAAGCTAGGGCACTTCAGGTTACTAGAAGACGAATGCAGAAGTCAAATGAATGTATAATTCTTTACAGGAATGTCAGTAAAAACCTCTGAGTTCTTTCTTTCTTGTTTGGTTGATTGTTGCAGGAGAGACAAGGTCTTAATATGTACCTCTGGCAGTCCTGAAACTCATTGCATAGAGTAGGTGGGCATCCATTTCAATGAGATTCCATGCCTCTGTTTCCTGAGGCATGAGAAAACACTATGCTTGCACATCAGTTTTTGTAGTTATTAATTATTCGTCCAGTTTCTTTGTTGTGCACTCAATACTGTTTATCTATTTTCTTGATTCTCTCTTTTATCTATTTCCTTGATTCTCTCTCTTTATGTCTATTAAGTGGCGTTTCTCTTGGAAGGCTGTATCCTGTTCAAAGACTACAGAAATGACAGCAGGCAAATATCATCATTCAGTTTCCTTCTAAAATGACTTGGTGAATACATTAGAACTTCTGTGTCAGGAAATAAGTCGGAGAACCACCAGAATTCTATGAATGTATTATCAATGAATTACAAATTTACAGTTTTGTCACTAACATGCTTTCTCTTGTACACATGTTGGCATATTTTAGGATGCAATGAATTATGATGATGTTCATATGAACTTCAATTGGGAAGAGGGAACTCTACTGGATCCTTTCCATTATGATCTCCTCCCAGAAGGACTGCTAGAGACTCACAACAACCTCACTGATATAGGTAAGACAGTGAACTTTTGTTCACTTTTTAAAACGAGGAGGCAACTACAAATATTGTTGTTGATGCTCTTATGTAATTTTAGTTTTGAGCAAGGAGGAATAAGTGCATAAATCCGGCATGCTTCTAAGATTCACTGAAGTTAGTAACTTAAATTTTGCCTAACTTACAATAATATATCACAATTTTTCTGGTACACATTTTAGGCTACAACTGGGAAGACCAAAGTGTTGAAGAACACTGTCAAGATTCTAGAAGAAATGAAAGGTAATTTTCATGTACATGCTGATATAAATATGCCTCTGAAGAAATTTTAATGTGTCCCACTCATTCTAAACAAAATCAACAATGTAAAAAAATCACGACTTTTAAGTGTATTAATGATGATTAAATTCTCATAAATCCATATACCTAAGAGTAGGTTATCCAATTTGTGCCTGCAAGGCATTCCTCTAAGAAAGAATGCAAGGAAACCCTGTCTTAACAGACATTACAATTTGAACTATAGCTCCACTACAGCTACTTTGTAAAAATGCCAATCTCTTTAGTCTCATACCACTGAGATATTTCAAAATTTATCCACATTGAATATATGATGTATATATGTCCAGAACCTCTCATAAGGATATTCCAAACCAACGCTAGTGTTACTAGCTAGTGTTAGTAGCTAGTATTACTAGTGTAACATTGCTAAGTTTAAAGAGGGGCAGTATATAAGTGTCAAGAATATTGTTCACGAGTGTCTATGAAGAACAAAGAGTCAAAGTGTGTGAATATGAAACCCTTTCATTTGTTATTTTTCTTAGCGGGTATATCGTTTGTCAAAATGGATACAAGTCATGTGATCATAGAGATATTAAAAGAAACAGCATAGCTCTCTCCCAGAACAGTTGGAAGATATGTAGTAGTCCCCACTTTGAGCAGACTTTCTGAATATGATACGTTTACACTTGATTTAATACTAACTATTAATCAATTAAAAAGTGAAAGAAAGTTTACTGTCTTACCAATAACAGTGAGTTTCTAGTAGGTCTCCAGTATCACATTCTTATAGAAACTTGTAGAAACTCTTCTGGGAAGGATCCAGCAAAGACTACTTTCCCTGAGTGAGTTTCACATGCATATCATAGGTCATTTCTTTTTATACCATCCCATACATGTGTTACAACAGAAAGCATGATATTATAAACACAATAAATGTATACTTCATTCATTAATAAGTGAATTGAAATTTTCTTTCACATCCAGAAAGTCTCCTCTAAGTGAGGGAATATAAATAAATAAAACTAATATAATTAAGTAGTTTTCCAACTTTGGAAAACATCATACATCCACAAAATCACACTGCAGTAAATTTCTGTGAGTACTAGGAAAGTGGAAATTCTCCTGTTTGTCCTGGTTCACTTTACAAATGTAACATGACTCCTAGTATAGGAAAACTTATGAATGTAATCACTGTGGTAAAGCTGAGATTTTCCAGTTGTCTTCGAATATGTGAAAAATCTCATATAGAAAAAAGATGCTATAATGTGAGCCATGGAATAAATAATTGCTCTTAGCATCGCAGGTATCTTCAAAGGTATGAAACATCCATAATGAAATGGAAAACTATGAATTTAAACAAAGTGAAAAATCTGTAAGTTCTACTTTCTGTGTAAAATTAGACAAAATTGTGACACTAATTCACATAGATAAAATATCATTGGTGTAATGAATGTGGCAAACCTTATATATCTACCAATTCTCTTTGCAGGAATGAACTAATATATACTGAAGAGCAGCCCTATGAATGTAATCAATGGGATAAAACCTCTGCACATGACAGTGATATTCAAAAGCATGAAGAAATTCATACTGGAGAGAAACCCAATGCATGTAATCAATGTGATAAAGCCTTTGAGTGTCCTAGTAGTCTCCAAATACATCAAAGAACACATACTGGAGAAAAACCCTATGAATCTAATCAATGTGATAAAACCTTTGCCCATGACAGTGATATTCAAAACCATGAAGGAATTCTTACTGGAGAGGAACCCTACAAATGTAATCAATGTGATAAAGCCTTTGAGTGTCATAGTAGTCTCCAAATACATCAAAGAACACATACTGGAGAGAAACCCTATGAATGTAATCAATGGGATAAAACCTCTGCCCATGACAGTGATATTCAAAATCATGAAGGAATTCATACTGGAGAGGAACCCTACAAATGTAATCAATGTGATAAAGTCTTTGAGTGTCTTAGTAGTCTCCAAATACATCAAAGAACACATACTGGAGAGAAACCCTATGAATCTAACCAATGTGATAAAACCTCTGCCCATGACAGTGACATTCAAAACCATGAAGGAATTCTTACTGGAGAGGAACCCTACAAATGTAATCAATGTGATAAAGCCTTTGAGTGTCTCAGTATTCTCCAAATACATCAAAGAACACATACTGGAGGGAAGACCTATGAATGTAATAAGTGTGGCAAAGACTTTTCACAATATAGTAATCTCCAAATTCATGAAAGAATTCATACCAGAGAAAAACCCCACAAATGTAATCAGTGTGATAAAGCCTTTTCACAAAACAGTCTACTCAAAAATCATAAAAGAATTCATAGTGGACAAAATCTCTACAAATGTAGTCAATGTGATAAAGCCTTTGTGTATCGTATTAGTCTCCAAATACATGAAAGAACACATACTGGAGAGAAACCCTACAAATGTAGTCAATGTGATAAAGCCTTTGGGTGTCCTAGTTCTCTCCAAAAACATCAAAGAACACATACTGGAGAAAAACCTTATGAATGTCGTCATTGTAGTAAGGCCTTTTCACAACACAGTCATCTCCAAATTCATGAAAGAATTCATACTGGAGAAAAACCATACAAATGTAATCAATGTGAGGAAGCCTTTGCATGTCGTAGTAGTCTCCGAATACATCAAAGAACACATACTGGAGAGAAATCATACAAATGTAATCAATGTGAGAAAACCTTTGCATATCACACTAATCTCCACATACATAAAATGACACATACTGGAGAGAAACCGTACATATGTACTCAATGTCAGAAAGCATTTTCATGTCGCCGTAATCTTCAAAGTCATCAAAGATCACATACTGGAGAAAAACCCTACAAATGTAATCAATGTGATAAAGCTTTTTCCAAACACAGTAATTTGCAAGTACATAAAAGAACACATACTGGAGAGAAACCCTACAAATGTGATCAATGTGATAAAGCCTTTTCACAATTCAGTCATCTCCAAATTCATAAAAGAATTCATACTGGAGAAAAACCCTACAAATGTAGTCATTGTGATAAAGCCTTTTCACACCATAATAAATTCCGAATTCATGAAAGAATTCATACTGGAGAAAAACCCTAAAAATGAAATCAATGTAACAAAGCCTTTGTGTGTCATCGTAGCCTTTAAATATATCAGTGAGTGTGGAGAGAAACCCTAAAAATGTACTTAATGTCAGAAAGCCTTTTCAGGTCACCATGATCTTCAAAGGCATGGAAGAGTTCATGCAATAGAGACACCCTACAAATGTAATGAATGAGATAAAGCATTTTCACAAGACAAAAATAATGTAAGTACATAAAAGAACACATATTGTTGAGAAACCCTACAAATATGAGAAATGTGAGAAAGTATTTTCAAAACATAGTCATCTCAGAATGCATAAAAGAACACATACTGGATAGAATCCCTAAATATATAACCAGTGTGGTAAAGCCTTTGCATGTCACTGATCTAAAGGCATGAAATAAACCATACTGGGGAGGAACCCTATGAGGAAGCCAGGAGAAAAGGTTTATACAATATTTTTGCTGTCATTTATTTGCTTCTGTTTGTATCATAAGGAAGTATAAAGATGAACTGTGACCTGGATTCCTCAACCAGATGGACCTTTTTATTACCTGAGTTGGTTTGTATTGGAGAATTTACTTGAAGCAAAAGAGAAGCAAGTTACAACCTAAAAATGGTACCTCAAAAGTGATTTTGTTGCTGATAAGACCTGAAAATGTTGTCTTTTAGAAGAATGTGAGCGATAACAGGACTTTCAATGGCAAAAGAGATAGAAAGCTGTACCCAGAACTTCATCATCTATTCTTGTATGACGTGGAAGATTGGACTGCTGAGACTAATGCAGAGATTTCAGTGTGAAAGGAACTCCAAGGAAAATTAAGATAGAAGTCATTGGTGTTGTATTTTGTTCCAAAATGTTTGTTACTTTGCCCTTTTACTACAAAATTAAGTAAGGCAGAAGTTAAAATAATGCACAGCTTTTTTTTAAGACAAATTATTGTTTCTGCTTGATGGTTATTACTGATGAATCATTAAAGTCTACAGTAAAAACGAGCAATAATAATTGGGGTAGAAAAATGGGAAGTCTGGTTGGTAGAGCAAAACAACACTGGGTAGTGTTCAGATGACAGTCAAATGCTGAAGTAGAGGCCGGAAGTTACAAGGAGATTATCAGAGAAAATCTACTTCTCCTACCAGAGAAGGCCCTTGCTCTGGATTAGAAGCATAAGAAGGTGCCCTAAGTGAAACAGTCCATCCTCTTCAGCCTTGAATTAATGCAAGGTGAAAGCAAAGTGATTTCTATTCGAAGGAATGTTAAACTGAGCCTGCTATAGCTGTAATTCAGGCATGGTATGGTCTGTAACAATTTAGAAGCCAAACAACAGGATCATCCATGTTGTAGTGGTTGTGGAAAGAAGAAAGACTAAAAATGTAAAGGCCATGGATTCTGCCTCTGTGTTTTCAGTTCAGCACTGTTGCACCCATTTATGTTTGTCAGAATTAGACTCACAAGGAGGAGACTACAAGAGTTAATTTCATGAAGCTTTGTGGATGATTCCTAAGTTGACGTTTGAGACCACAAGATGTTTAGATACCCAAGCTATGAGGTATCTTCTCTGGAGAGGTGTAGATAGGGAGTGGCTGTATTCAAAGAGAGAAGTTGTAGGCGAAATGAGCCACATAAACCCTTTAAAATTGAAGCCCCATATGTCTCAGAAAGAGAAGCATCTTTGGGTGTTTGTCCTGCTTGGATTCAGTCTTTCCTTGGTTAGATCTCTCCCCACTATATCCCTATACATTTCCTTTGTAATGGGGGAGTTGAGGGAGTGGGCTTCAGTTATGATATATAATTACTAAATTGTGAAGTACAAAAATAAAAATTAAAAAGTATATATAAAAATATAGAGAGAGAATATAAATATATATTTTTAAAGTATATATTTTAATATATTAATATACACAAAAGAATATATTAAAAAAGATATAATTTTTAAATTTTATAATAGGTGTTAGTGAAGAGATTTCTTTGGGTGTCAGAAGAGACTTTGAACATTTGGGACTTTTGCAAACTGCGAGGATGATTGAAGATAGAATAAACGATTTTAACCATGGGATGATCATGAGCCTACAGTGACCAAGGTCAGAACAGAAATCCTCCTAGTCAGGATGATGTCTTTGAACACTTATCTCTCCTTGTTAGCTTTTTGGGGTTGCTTAGTAGTCAGAGCCTTTCTGTGGGAAGTGACTCACTGGAGGTGGGATTTGAGTGCCTAGCACCTCACCCCACTTCCAGGTCATTCAGTCTATTTTCTTCTGGTTGAAACTGACAAGCCAGCTTCCTTCTTGTGCTGCCATGCCTTCACCATTATAGACTGTGTTTGTAAACCTCATAAGATACAGTGGAAACAATTGCCATCCAATGCTAAGGCATTTTGCTAGTCTGATGTATTTATTTTTCTTTTGATTGTTCTTTAGCTTTTGTTTTTAAAAGACAGGTTTGCTTTGTGAAACCTTTTATCCTGAAAGTAGATATGTCAACTAACGCTGTCTTTCAACTCTATTCTGTTTGTTTGTTTCTGGTTTTTAATGAATGAGTCTTTGGTCTGTGCATATAGATGTCCACCACTTTTAATGTGTCTGTTGCTTATAATAGTCAGAAGATGGCCTGCAAATCCCAGGATTTGGAATTACATAGTTTTGAGCCCAATTTAAATAATGCCAATTGAGCTCATCTCCACTCCAAGATAAACCAGAATGTTTAGCAGCTGAAACATCTTTCCTGCCTTGTGTTGTTTATTTATGGTCAGTATTAACTTTGGTAATGTTTATATCTGTCTATCTTTAACTGTTGAAACACGTGTTCTCCTTGAGTAAGATCTTGATAAGGTAAAAGTTTAAACTGGGACACTTCAGGGTTCTGGAAGATGAATACAGATATGGAGTGAATGCATGACACATTATAGAGACTTCACTAAAGACCACTTCTTTCTTTCTACCCTTTTTGTTTGTTTGATTATTATTGGAGATACAGTGCCTTATATACCACTGGCTGATCTGGAACTCATTGCATAGACTGTGTTGGCATCCAACTCAATGAGATATAACTGCCGCTGCCTCCTGAGTGTTGGAAATAAAGACAAGTGAAAACACACCCAGCTTCTGTAACTTTCTTTTCATTAGTCATTATTCAAATTATTTCTCTGATGTGTACTCCTTACTGGGGATCTTTTGGCTACTCTCTATTTTTGTTTAATAAGCATTTTTCTTACAAGGCTCTATCTTATTCAAAAGGCACAGAAATGACAGGTCTGAAAATCTGCATGAATGTAGGTAATGTGGCCAAGCCTTCACATGTCACAGTAGTTTTCAGAAATCATGTAGAAATTCATACTGGACAGAAACACTAAGAATATAATTAGCATGGTAAAGCCTTTGAACATCACAATCAAGTTCAAAGACAAAAGAACTCATTGAGGAGAGAAACCTTATGTGTATTATCATTTTGATAAAGTCTTTGAACATTTAGCAGTCTTCAAAATCACAAAGAAGTCAGTACTAGAGTTAAAACCTACAAATGTAGGCCATGTACTAATGTGTTCAACATAATAACATAATTACAGTTATGTTCAACTACAGGAAATAACTCATTGGAAAAAAAACCCAATCAATATAAGCAATGTGGTAAAACCTTTACACATCACAGTCGTCTTCAAAGACATGAAATATTCATATTGGAGAGTAACCTTATGAATGTAATCAGTGTGGTAATATCATTGCTTACCTAGTTTTTTAAATTATGAAAATTTCATCAAAGCTTTAAACTTTTAGTGTATATTCAATTTGTCAAATATTTCCATTATCCCAATAGTATTTGTGGAGCTGACAGAAGTCAAACTGAAGGGAATCTGTGACTATAAATGATATGTTAAGATCATCAACCTCAGCATCTGCTTTGATACCCTTCTGGATAGAGTCTTTCAGAGGCCCTCTGTGGTAGGTTCCTGTCCTGTTCCGTTTTCTTCCTCTTCCGTTGTCTGTCCCCTTTGCCTTTCTGAAGGAGGATTGGTCATCTTACCCAGGGTCCTCCATCTTGATTAACTTCCTTAGGTGTGCAGATTTTAGTATGTTTATCCTATATTATATGTCTAATATCCACTTATGAGTGAGTATATACCATGTCTGTCTTTCTGCTTCTGGGATACCTCACTCAGGATGATCATTTCTAGTTCCCACCATTTGCCTGCAAATTTTATGATTTCCTTGTTTTTAATTGCTGAGTACCATTCCATTGTGTAAATGTACCACAATTTATGTATCCATTCCTCAACTGAGGGACATCTGGGTTGTTTCCAGGTTCTGGCTATTACGAATAAAGCTGTTATGAACATGGTTGAGCAAATGCCCTTGTTATATACTTGAGCATATTTTGGATACATGCCTAGGAGTGGTATAGCTGGATCTTGAGGTAGCACTATTCCTAATTGTCTGAGAAGGCACCAGATTGATTTCCAAAGTGGTTTACAAGTTACATTCCCACCAGCAAAGGAGTAGGATTCCTCTTTCTCCACATCCTCTCCAGCATGTGTTGTCATTTGAGTTTTTGATCTTAGCCATTCTGATGGGTGTAAAGTCATTTTGATTTGCAGATGCTGAAACTCATAGTCAAACTTTGGGTAGAGTGCAGGGAATCTTATTAAAGAAGGGGGAGATAGAAAAACCTGGAAGGGACAGGAGCTCCACAAGGAGAGCAACAGAACCAAAAATCTGGGCACAGGAATCTTGTGTGAGACAGATTCTCCAAACAAGGACCATACATGGAGATAACCTAGAACCCCTACACAGAAGCCCATGTTAGCTCAGTATCCAGGAGGGTTCCCCAGTAATATGAATAAGGACTGTCTCTGACATGAACCCATGTGACTGGTTCCTTGATCACCTCCACCTGAGAGTTGAGCGGCCTTACTAGTCCACAGAGGAAGACAATGCAAACAGTCCTGATGAGACCTGATAGAATAGGGTCAGATGGAATGGGAGGAGGACCTCCACTATCATTGGACTCAGGGAGGGGCATAAGAGAAGAAGAGGGAGGGAGGGTGGGATTGAGAAGGAATGGGGGAGGGGCTACAGCTGGGATACAAAGTAGTGAATAATTAATAAAAACAAAATTTAAAAAAGATCACTAAACAACACAATTCATAAAAGATTTTTTTATTATGGATAAAAAACTGAAAAGTGTTAATCTCTTCAAACATTATCATGCTTGCTTTTTGTTTGTACCTCAGATCTTAAATGGACAAACCCCTTGTGAACTGAAGCAAAAAGGCATTGTGAATTGTTCTAGAGTAAACACTGATATCTGCCAAACTTTCTTGAACACATAACACACATTTGAAATAAGAAAAAGATTATAAACTCCTGCTTTGAGCTCATAATGATATAGACCAGGCTGGACATGCACTAAAGAGATTCACCTGCCTCTCAAGTGCTGGAATTTTGTCTTTGTTTGGTTTGGTTTTCAGTTTTTCTTTTCCTTTTCAGACACGGTTTGTTCATAACAGCCCTAGGTGTCCTGGAATTTAGTCGGTAGGAACAAACCAACTCAGAGGGCTAGTGTTGCTCTTTACTCTAATTTTTAAAAGAAAGAGATGCAATGACAATCAGAGGGCTTCGTGTAAATATGATAGGATATAGACCTATAGCAGGATTAAACATTCCTCTCTCCCATGTCTCCGGGCTGCCACCACCATCTCTCGACACTGAACCTGAGAATCCAGGGTTCAGTTCCCTCTACCTCTTTTCCTTTATAGGCTCTCTCCACAATCAGGCCCATGGGAGTTTAAGACTTAAGCTGTGTATAAAGAGAGTCATTTTTAATTTTTATTTATCTTTTTTTATTTTTTCCCTGCAACCATCCTGGAAGTTTTAGAGTTGGAGTATAGAAAGAGAGAGTAGCAGCAGCAAGGCTACTGGCCTGAAAGACAAAGAGTTAAGTATATACAGAGACCCAACCTCCAGCAGTTCATCCCTTGCTCTGAGACCTGCCTTGGTTTTTCCCTTTGTGCTGGAACGGTTTGGTTTCTGGCAATAGATTGTTTAGCAAGTTTGGGTGACTGTGCTTTTGTCAGTGGCTCCAATGTAGAAAATGTTGGGGAATAACTTGAAGTTTCAAAAAGTTCACTTTTAATAGTTGAGCTAGGAACTCTTTCTTTTTTCGTTCCTTTCTTCCAATCTTCTCTCTGTCTCTCTCTCTCTCTCTCTGCACTTGTGTGTACCAAACCTGCACAGAGAAACCCCATCTCAAATATGCCAAACTAACTAAATATATACTCTTCCTGTCATAGAAGGAGTTTCAGAACAATCAATTGTCTTTTTCATTTTATTTGATATTTTTAATTACAACTAATAAAAATTAAAATTAAGATGAGTGATTCATCAGTTCATTGCTGCTCTGACATAGGTTCGCCCTGTCACAATATGTTTTTCAATCGTCTTTTTTTCTCTCTGAATCCACATTTCATTTATTTTTATTTTTCATTCATTTTTGGTTTTTGTTTTGCATGCAATATGTCTACGTAAGGGTATTAGGTCTCCAGGAGCTAGAGTTAGAGACGCTTATAAGCTGACGTTCATAATGCCTTTTCCTTACACTCTGATCTCCAAACACATTATCTCACTGCTTGGCTCCAGGACTTCATCCTGACTACTGCCATGACAGTAATGAGCTACTCCAAATTATTTTAAATCATTGTTGCTGTTGCTTTTATATAGAATAAACAGGGAGACTTACACAGAAATCGAGCAGTGTCAAAGAGGAAAAGAGACTTCTCTGGCAATGGGAATTTATATAGATTGGTGTTGAGTCTGTGTTATGTACTTTTATATTTAAATGTGCATTTCTTAAGCTGTTATTACTAATGTTGTGGTGCAGTAATGGCTTCTCCCTAGCCCTGACCCTAATCCCAGTTCCTGGGTCTGTGCAATGGTGCTGAATTTGCTATTAGACTTCTTGTCTCTCTCTAGCTTGTTGCTGAATGGTTCTTGTTTGGTTGGTTTTGACTTCATTATTTATATTGCGTGTGTTGATGTTTTGCCTGCCTGCCTTCCTACCAGTATCCTTACAGTTCCCATGTGTAAGTTTCACATTTAGAGTTAGAATTTGTTCAGAGAGATAGATAATGTGCATGCTGGGGCAGCTGTCACCAGACAGGCTCTAATTCAATGTTTATTTGGTTTTTAATTATTTATTTATTGTTTTGGGTTTTTTGTTTTTGTTTGTTTATGTTTGAGACAGGGTTTCTCTGTAGCCTTGGTTTTGTAGACCAGGCTGGTCTGGAACTCACAGAAATCCATTTGTTTCTGATTCCCTGAGTTCTGGGGTTATTACTATCATGTGCTACCATGCATGGCCTTTGGCTTAATTTTATTTCATGTTTGGTTGAGACAAGATTTTAAGACAACATCTCTCTATCTTCTGCTATAGTCCTGACTATCTTTTATATCAAGTAGTTGCCATGCCTTGAAGATTTCTCTAGTTTTTTTTTTATTTATTTACTCATTTATTTTTATTTTATGGGCATTGGTGTGAGGGTGTCAGATGACCTGGAACTGGAGGTACTGGTTGTGAGCTGCCATGTGGGTACTAGGAGTCTGAGACCTTTGGAAGAGCAGATAGTGCTCTTAACCACTGAGCCACCTCTCAGCCCCCAAATTTATTTATTTATTATTTGTTCAGTTACTTACAATCTAGTTATTTATTTATTTGAGAAAAAGTCTCTATCTACGTGATCTCTGTCTGTGTTTGTGTGTCTGTGAGAGACAAAGAGATAGAGACAGAGACCTGTTTGTTTGTTTGTTTGTTTGTTTTATTAAATGGACAATAAGGTAACAGGAAATTAAAAACAAACAAGCTTTGGTTTTTGAGTTTTTTGTTTTTGTTTTGTTTTTTGTTTGTTTGTTTTGGGGTTTTGCTTTATCTTTTTCTCTTCAGACAAGGTTTCTTTGTAATACTCATGACTGTCCTACAACTTGCTCTGTAGACCAGTCTGGCCTTAAAACAAAGATAAGGCCTGCTTCTGCCTTTTGTTTGTTTTTGTTTGTTTGTTTGTTTTATTCCTTCCCTTAAGCAGTTAAGCAAGGCCTTCTCTGTGTACTCCTGGCTGTCCTGGAACTCATTCTAGACTAGGCCAGACTCAAACTCAGAGGTTAATTGGCCTCTGCCTCCCAAGTGCTGGAATTCTGTCTGTCCGTTTGTTTTCTGTGCAGTGAAGGGTTTTTCTGTGTAGTCTTGGAACTCAACCTGGAGACCAGGCTGGACCCTTTGTCTTCTTTTTCCTTTCCTGTCTTTATTTTACTTTGTTAAAGACAGGGAGTTAAACATATGTGTTGTCTTTCTTTTCATGTACAGAGGGTACTGTGTAGATTAGGAGTGCTTCCTCAAAATTCTGCACATGCAAATTGGATTTAAGTTTCAGTCCTGTAGAGAAGCTAGTAAACAGAACAAAAAAAAGGCCTTGAAAAGTATGTCACATGGCTGCTTCCATATTGGTGAGGTCAGGAGCCATGATGGCTGGCATTCTCATGATGGCTTCATTTGGAAGAGGTCAATAGCCAAGCCATAGGCCAAACAGTTACTGGAACATTCTGAATAACTGTGATTCAAACACCTCCATCACAAAGTGGTGGAGGGGGAAGAGAAAGAATGACATGCATCACTCACAGAGATCCTCTCTCTCTCTCTCTCTCTCTCTCTCTCTCTCTTTCACACACACACACACACACAAACACAGGGTTTCAGTGTAGAGCCTTGGCTGTCCTGGACTCACTTTGTAGACCAGTCTGACCTCCAACTCACAGGCATCTGCTTGCCACCCTGAATGCACCCCCCTTGTCCAGAGGTTAGGACATTTATTGATCATCAGCGATTGATTCCTTCAGTACTCCCTGCTAATGTCAGCTACTGTCAAAGCTGGAAAGCTTTCACCCTCCTTGCTGTCCATCCCTTTCTGTACTGTGATTATTACAGTTTTAGATAAAAGGCAAAAGATATGAAGTTCTAATTAATCTACCAAGCCATAAAATGAATTTATTTGCATCTGTAAATCGCTGCCCATTCTTAGCCCCTGTCTCTCCTGCAAGATATTCAGATAATGAATTAATGCTTATTCAGCTGACAAGTTCTCATCTGGAGTAATCAGTCTTTCCTGAGAATGAGATTCCAGAAAAAAAATCAAATTTTGTGCAGTCTACATGTTTGCCTATGTGAGTGATAGAAATGTCTTCTTAAAATATCCTTATTACTAACAGGTGGGCAGGTTTCAGCTATGACAGAGTGAGGCCTGAGTAGCTTTAAGGGCCAATTGGAGACCACCAAGTACGGGCCTCTAGGGTACTGTCTTTAAGACTTACATGTAGTTACCAAGAAAAAGTGGAAAACTTGGAAGGGCTGTGTATCCACCACAGCTGAGTGGATACAGAGAATTGTAGAAGAGGCAGCTTGCCCTCACATAAACCCCAAGCATTGCTCTTTGGCCTTTAAATCCTCTTTCTTTATCATTTAAAGCTCCTCCCTAATAATTTGTCCACAATCCACAACTTTCTGTAAATACCCAATTTCCCAGTGACTTCTGTTTGAGCCTCAGGTTCCCCTGACAACAACCCCCATGTCAACTGGAGTCTCCACCACTCAGGACTCCTGACAATGCTTTGCAGGCATCAGGGAAGCAAAAGAGTAACCTGTTTAGACCAATCAGTCTTCATGCCTGCAGGCTCCTTTCCCTTCCTACAGTAGGCATAAATTCCAGGAGGGGTACACCTGACATGTGTCCTGTGGGCTTCCATTGCTGCATATTTACCACATGTCATATCGACTCAGTCTTGTGGCTTTTGTGTAATGGTCAGCCACTTTTTAAAGACTTGTACTGTCAGTTTCTCTCCTGATCTTTTTTTTTTTTTGACAACTTCCCATACTTTGAGAACAGCCAGTGTTCTTTACATCTGAGCCTTCTCTCCTGCCCCCTGATTTCTACTTCCATTGTTAACACACTTTTCTCTCTCTCTTGTTTTTGTTTATTTGTTCTTGTTGTTGTTTTGAGACAGGGTTTGTCTGTGTGTAGCCCTGGTTGTCCTGGAACTTGATTTGTACAGAGATCCACTGATTTTTGCCTCCCAAGTACCATGATTAAAGGCTTAAACCACCACCCAGGCAACACAGTGCTCATGAGAGACCAAAGGATTAAAAATCAGTGGCTATTATTTTAAAGTTTAGAGCACAAGCCTGACCCAAGGCCAGGCAAATGGAGATGTGTCCAGCCTTAATGCCCTGAGGGGAAGAACTAGCCTTACTGAATTCTTTTCCTGTCCACTAGAGATACAGTTGACAGGAAACCCGCCCATCTCCCTAGGGAGGGGCAACAGATCATTAATGGTTGGGGAACCTTCCTATAGCCAACCAATTCGAAATGCAACATCCCTTTTGTGTTTCGGCCAATAGATGCTTGCCAGGCAGGAATCCCCTGCTTTGGGTGCACAGGAAGGGACCAGAATCTTCAAATCATCCAACTAACCTGAGCAGGAGGCTCTCGGCTCTCACCATGTCAGCAGTGGGGGTATGTGCATCCAAGCTGCAGCTTGTAATAAAAATATCCTCATGTGTTTTGCAACAGACTCGACTCCTGGTGGTGGTCTTTTGAGGGCTTGTGATTTGGGCATAACAATGGGAGTAAAGAGACCAAAAGAAATTGTTGAAACCAGTCAGAGTCCAGCAAGTTTTTATCAAAAATATTTCCATGAATTGTTTACATTTATAATTTTTCCTTTCATTATGGGTGTCTTGTGCCTTTGGAAATACCTGTATGGTAACAGCATATATTATTACATGGCTCAGCTATAACGTCTTTTTCTGTATGAGTTTTTTCACATATGTGAAGACAAACAGGAAATCTCAGAGCTTTACCACACTGATTACATTCATACATTTTCCTCTTCTGTGGGTCATACTACATTTGTAATGTGAACCAAGACAAATAGAGGAAGTTGTACGTGCCTAGAAATCATAGGGATTTTCTCCACTATGAGTTTATGGATGCATTCTCAATTAAATTTGTAAAATAATGAATTGTATTAGTTTAATTTATTAGAGGTCCCCCATTTTGTGTAGGCTTTTTGAATATGAGACGGCATTCTAATTAATTTATTACTGCTAATGACTGGATGAATGAAGTATAATTTATAGTGTTTTCACTATCATGCTTTCTGTTGTACGTATGTATGGAATAGGTTAGAATTCAAGGACCTATGGTAATGTGCATGCAAAATTCACTCAGCAAGAGAGGGCTTTGCTGGATCCATCCCAGAAGAGTCTCTACAAAGTTATGATGCTGTAGACCTACAAGAGCATCACTGCTATTGGGAAAACAGTAAAATTTCTTTCAACACTTTATTAATAATTCATTAATAATTAACACCAATTTAATTGCATATTTGTATAACATTCTGTAAGTCTGCTCAAAGTAGGGACAACTTCATATCTTTTAATTGTTCTGAGAGATAGGTATGTCACTTTCAATATCCCTATGCTTACATGCCTTGTATCCATAATTGCAGGCCTGTGTCACCATGTCTGGCTGAGGTGACTTCAATTTCATTCAGTGAATTCTTAGAAAGATGGGATTAGTAAGATGAGCAGTTACATTCAACTATATTGAAAACCCAATTATGTCTGTGAGCCTGCATTTCACCTTCCATAGAATAAGGGCAGACCCTACCCTAGTTCCTAGATCCCTTATACCAGATTCAGTGGCAACAAAAAACAATTTTGCTCATATTTGCATGAGAGTGGAGTTTAAGGTAGGAGGGCTGCATTTAATGTGAGCCTTCTGTTACTGGAGTTAGGAGCAGAGCCTGTGTGCTGGATACCTAAGCAGCCACTGTCATCCATTCATCCTCAATAAGCCAAGTGAAAGAGCCAAATTAGCTGGTTGTGATGTACCCAACTATTACACAGGTCATCTGCAGGAAAGATCAGCAAATCTCTCTGATGTTCTTGAAGGGTTATATACTGAGTTCTCAGTCAACCAGTGATTTCTGGTGAGACTATTCTTTAAAATAATTAAAAAAAAAAAAGAGAGTGAAAAAAACCAGAAAGAAAGAAACTTTATGCTGAAAATCAGAAAAAAAAATATATTTATTCAGTGTGACTAAATTGGAACAGTGGTGAATATAAAAGGCAACAGATACATGCACAACAAAGTAATCTAACCAAGCAGTATAAAAAACTTATACCCATACCTTAAACAGGACACCACCCTCAGCTTCTGTGCCTTCTTCAACATACTCATTCAAATATGGTACAAATGGTTCATAAGCAAAAATAGATTTCTCTGGAAGTGTCAGTCTTTCCCAGAGTGTGATTCTGGGGAAATCTGAATTTCATACAGTCTACTGTTTCACTAATTGACATCCCAAGGAAGAGATATAAATGCCTCATTAGAATATCCTTTTCTTCTTTGGGAGACAGGGTATAGGAATGACACAGTGAGGACAGCCAGAGAGGGAGCACAGGTTGCTGTCTCTGGCAGTTCCATTGTAGTTTCCAAGAATAAAGAAAGAGAAGACCTGCAGAAAGCTGTCCTGCCATAGCTCGGTGGATACAGTGAGTACAGGAGTCACCTTGTCTTCAGGTCCTGCAGAAGGCTGTCCTGTCATATCTGGGTGGATTCAGCAAGTACATGAGTCATCTTGTCTTCAGGTCCACCAAGAGCATTGCCCTCTGACCGTTTGATCTTTTTTGCATTTATATGTAAACCATGCAACCTAATAGCTCATCTGAGCTCCGCAGCTATTTGTAAATAAATACCTGACTGCCCAAACCTTAGAGTGACGACTGTTGAAGTCTCAGGATCTCCAAACATAGTCATGTGGAACAGCCACTTCTCAGGGCTCCTAACGGAATTGTACAGGCATCCGAGAGGCAGAATAGAATCCTATTCAGACAAGTCGGTCTTCATGCCTGAAAATTTCTTCTCTCTCCTTGCAGGATGCAGAAACTCCACTCCCCTTGCTATTTACCACATTGGAGATGAACTCAAATTTTGGCTTTAGTAATATGACTTGTCTTGGCACTTTCTCTCCTGATCATTCTTCACATTTTTCCTACCTATTTAGAGATTTATATTCTGAAACTTCTTAAACACAAGATCTAAGTTACTTTCTGATGCTGTCAATCAATATTTCTTCTTAGTGATGATGTGTGAGGTAAAGATAAATGTAGAACCAGCCATTCACACATTCGTTCTATTAATGACATGTTCATGGGGCTAAATCAGCAGGCAAGAACACTGGCTGTTTGTCCACAAGTCCTGGTTTTGATTCCCAGCACATACCAGACAACTGTCTGTAACTTCAGTCATAGAGCTATGACACCATCTCTGGTCTCTGCTGGTACCTGACATGTATTTGGTGTGCAGAGTGAAAAAATTACACAATTAAATTAGGTCAAATTTAATTATTAAAAAAATAACATGCACAAGAGGAAATCCTTTTTACACAAGTTACATGTGCATTTGTCTTTCACTGTTTGTAACCTTCTGTCCTAGAAGACCAAGAGATACACCAGATTTCCTGGACCAGCAATTACAGGCAATTCCAAGATAACTAATGTGGGTGCTAGAAACCAAACCTAGGTTCATAACAGCAGCAGTGGTACTGAGAAAAAAAATCACCTTCCGCATATGTCATTATATGCAGAAGATCAAGATGCCTGAGTACTTCTATTGTTGCTTAAAGGTCATGAATATCCCTGCTAATGGTTTTCAAAGAATTCAGTGGATTTCTGTCCCTCGGTAAATAGATGTTCAACATTGCTTTTCATTTTCACAGTTAACACAGTTTTCTTGCTGTGACTAAATACCAAAAAAAAAAAAAAAAAAAAAAAAGGCATTATTGAGAGCAAATGTGTCTCGCCGTAGTATATTAGTAAACTTTCACAATATGGATTTTCTGAGACAGGCTCTCTCAACATAGCCATAGTTATCCTGGAAAGCACTATGTGGAACAAGCTAGCCTCAAACACAGAGAAATATATCTAACTCTGTTTCCTAAGTGTTTGGGTTACAGGCAGGAACCCATATGCCCATCTGAGATATGTTTACCTTTATGATCTATCTTTGAATCAGAGACTGAAAGGATAATGTAAACTTTGAAAAAGAAGCATCATTGTTTTGATGGACTCAAACACTCTTTGAAATTTTACCAAATGTGTTCATATCAACTAGTAAATCATTTTACAGGTTTTCAATATCTTGGTTATCTTTGCTTCAACATTTTCATCTTTAAAAAAGTTCTTAACTGGGTGTATACACTTATGCCATGGTGTGCATGAGCATTCAGAGAAAAACTTACAGGTTCCTGTTCTCTCCTTCCTCTATGAGAGTTTAAGAGAAGCTGCCCAGGTAGTCAATTTGGCGGCAAGTGGCTTCACTGCATATTAGTTGGTGTTTTATTTATCTATCTATATATTTATTTATTTTTATATCAATCAAAGGTTAGGTACTTTGCATCCCAGGCATAGCCCCCCTCCTTCATTCCCTCCCACCCTCCCTCTCCCTCCCACACTCCCTCTCCCTCCCTCATCTCCCTCCTCCCCGCCCCCTCCAAGTCCACCAATGGGGGAGGACCTCCTCCCCTTCCATCCAACCCCAGCTCATCCTGTCTCCTCAGGGCTGGCTGCAATGTCCTCCCCTGGGATCTAGCCAGTCTGTCACTCCCTGGCTTGTATGGGGGAGGGTCAAAGAG